>WBNQ01037723.1:21307-49863 GCA_013401375.1 Spizella passerina | reverse complement strand
TGTCAAAGGCAATGGTGTCAGAACTCCTAAACATCTTCCCTAAACCTTTATTCTGAAGGAAGTTAGTACATCTCAAGGCTGTATTGCTCTGTGGAGCAGTAAAATGAAATTTTCTTTGCACAGATGAAGTCATTATACAACTTCCACTTCTGCTGTGCCAACCTGCAGATGGTTGCTTCACCTACCTGAGACAGCAAATCTACCTCATACAGCAAATGGTCTTAGTCCAGCCCACTCAAGCCACAGACATGGAGAGTTTCCCTCCTGGCTCATTGAGTCTTCCTCCTTGAGAACCCTCCTTGCCTTGCTGTGAAGAGCAGACATTTGGAAAATGCTACTTAGGAATTACTGTTCTATTTAGTTTTGATTATTTATAGCAGTTAAGCAGCAATTCTCACTAGTCCTTAGCAGCTTTGAAGGCATCCAAAGTGGGCACTTGGTGGTGGACTTGGCAATGCTGGGTTGATGTTGGATCTTGATGATCTTAGAGTTCTTTTCCAGCCTAAATGATTCTATGATTCTGTGTTGCAGGAACACAGATAGTGTGCAATAGGCTCACGTTGCCTTCCTGCATGAATTTCAGGGCCCCACANACTGGAAGATAGGGAAGAGGAGAAGGATCAGCATCAGCACAATATCCCAGGAACTGATGCCTTTTTCAGAGCTGTGCTTATCCCTGCTCTCAAAGCAAGCCTTTCACAGTGCTTCCTTCACCTGCAAGCCTTGCAAAGCCCAGCCTCTGGTGGGCTGCCGCCCTGTGCAGCAGTCCCCAGGTTACCACACAGCCTCTGCTGTCTGTGTGGTCTTTGGAATTCACACGGCTTGGTGGCAACCAGTAGGGAGGGAAAATAATGTGTTTTATTTATTTAGAGTCAAGCACAGTTTAAAGTCCATTCTAAATAAATAAAAACTCTTAGCCAGATTTATATAAATAAAAAAGCAGATTTTCCCCTCTCTTTTGGCTGCTGTTGAACAGCATCAGTTTCAAGACCACACAAGGAGCTGTGTCGACAGCTCAGAAATGTGCAGGAGAGGCAGAGGTAGGAGGGGTAGGAAGGACCTTGATAACTTTGGTTTCTAAGCTTTGGGTTTCTAATGCATGGATGTTTCTGTGGACACTAAGGAGTACCCCTGGCACTGTGGTGAGTTGAAATGTTAGAGGAAGACTGAATATCTTAGGTCTTTAGCAGAGTAATATTTCTATAAAAGACCAGTTTTTCTTCACGTGCTTCTTCCACTCTACCAAGGCATCTGTGCAAAAGGTAGGATTAGTTAGCACAGCTGAGCAATATTTTCTCTGTCTCTTAGTATAGCTTAGAGATGACTGAGCACCCATAAGAAAGCAGTGATTTGAGGAAGAAACTTTTTCTTCTTAGGAGGCTGATCACATTTGGCTTTTGGGGCTTGAGTCTGCATTACACAAAGGTTCCCAGTTTCCATCAAATGGTTCTCCCACACAGGTGCTGACAGTGTTGTGTCTCCTGTTACAACCATCGCTTAGAGAAACTCCAAGCATGTTTTCATTTTCTTGGGAATGAAATGTATTATGTCTGCACAAGATTTCAGGACTCTCCTCACTTGCAGATGTGCCAAGATATCAGGAAGGGTGACAAGCAGATGCTGTGTGGAGCACCTGGGTTTTGTTACTCCGGATGAGAGATTATAACAGCCCTTAAATAGTTATCTGCTATAAATGGGTTCTCCTTGAGGCAGCATTTACTGAGTTGCTCATGGATGAGGATGGGCTGGAGGACATGATTCTGCTGGTTGCAAGATTAGGCTGAGAACAAAAAGAGCCCAATTAATGATTGTTATTTTGTGACTGGTCAGAGGCCACTACAATTCTGACAAAGAAAATCAAAGAAACACTCTTGCAAAGCAAAGCTTTTCTCACAGTTCATTACCTCTTTCATATTCTGAACTTCCTTGTGCTGGCGGACAAAATGACCAACAGATGTTAGTCACATTGAGGAAAAATTTCAAAGAATAATTTTTTAAACATGTCCTTTTATAGCTTACTTTACCCTCTTTATACACTATATTTAAAGTTATGCATGGTCATATATCCCACAATACTTTGGGTTGTCTTGTTTTGTTAGTAAAACATCAGCTCACTTTTCTCTTCCCACTTAACGACACAGCTGGGGTCACAGCTTGTCAAAGGCAATGGTGTCAGAACTCCTAAACATCTTCCCTAAACCTTTATTCTGAAGGAAGTTAGTACATCTCAAGGCTGTATTGCTCTGTGGAGCAGTAAAATGAAATTTTCTTTGCACAGATGAAGTCATTATACAACTTCCACTTCTGCTGTGCCAACCTGCAGATGGTTGCTTCACCTACCTGAGACAGCAAATCTACCTCATACAGCAAGTGGTCTTAGTCCAGCCCACTCAAGCCACAGACATGGAGAGTTTCCCTCCTGGCTCATTGAGTCTTCCTCCTTGAGAACCCTCCTTGCCTTGCTGTGAAGAGCAGACATTTGGAAAATGCTACTTAGGAATTACTGTTCTATTTAGTTTTGATTATTTATAGCAGTTAAGCAGCAATTCTCACTAGTCCTTAAGCAGCTTTGAAGGCATCCAAAGTGGGCACTTGGTGGTGGACTTGGCAGTGCTGGGTTGATGTTGGATCTTGATGATCTTAGAGTTCTTTTCCAGCCTAAATGATTCTATGATTCTGTGTTGCAGGAACACAGATAGTGTGCAATAGGCTCACGTTGCCTTCCTGCATGAATTTCAGGGCCCCACAGGTTGTTCCATGCTCAGGGGAGTGGATTCGTGGATTCCATTTTTATGTGTGCATATTATTATTTCAGGAAATTGTGCTGCTTTTTGAAAACCTGCATGTAGGAGAGCTAGGACAGATAGTGCAAAATACTTTCAAACCTGAATTATATTTATTTTGTTTCTTTTTTAAAAAAAGTTATTGAATGCTTTATACACTATGAGTGTATAAAGTCAGTGGCAATGGATTGTATGTGCAATAACAGCTTTTTGTTTTTAATTAAGTACCCCAGCCTTGCAATTTAACCAGCCATAAGTTCATTTATTGTGTTGCAAGCTGAGATGTAATGAAGGATATCACTTACTTATCACAGTACTCTAAGTAATCATACTGGAGGTTATTAATTTTTATAACAGAGAATAAAAAAAATTATCTAATTTTTAACCCTCAATAGTAACAATAAATATTTAGACCTTCTATATTTTTGGGGGGGTGAATTTTAATTATTTTCTAAAAATGATAGGATGAGCAAGAAAGAAGGTTTTTTTATTGGTGACTACAAAATATCATAGTATCTGGCAAGAATGGGCACCTGGAGAAATTCTGTGCAATTTTACACAGAATGACAACAAATCTAAGTCTTGGAACTCTCAGAGAGATGGAGCTACTCTTCCATTTTAAATATTTTAATGGAATTCAGTGTACATGTTAGTTCTGAAGCATCAGAAAAATTCTAAGGAACAGAAAATAAAATCCTGTGGGAGGCTGTGTTTTAGGAGAATAAGCATAATTATCAGTGTAACTGTAAGCAGTTTAATCTGGTACTGATTCTGAACAAAAAAAATAAAATCTTCTTAGCACATACAATTAGCTAGAGATTAGAAAGTAATTGCAGTCAACGAAGATTGTATTTGAATCAAATTTCATATTGTGGCCAAAATTAAATGTGACGACCAACTGCTCACTTAATAAACTAGACTGAGATAATTAGTAGGAGATAAAAGCACTCCATACTGCAGGGATTAAAAACATTTTGTAAGAAGCATCTATAAAAAGGTTATAATTATCATAAGGGCAAAAAAGGGTTTTTTAATCAGGAAATCAGTCTGGCTGATTGCTAGTATAGCACTATACAACTGAATTTTTTTGTCCAGTTATTTATAAATAATTACAAAGTTATTGCTAGAAAAGTTATTTTGATTTTTTTCCTGGTAGGACCTTCTTGCAGACCATGGGGGACTCTTTGATATGGGTATGTTTGGAAGAACAGAAATTTTATCACAGACAGATGTGAGCACAAAGGTTTGTATTTAGAAGGAAGAAGACCCTCCATGGAAGATTTCTGCATGCTAGAAATTGGTGATCCTGCAAGTTCTAGAGTTCCTTGTAGTCAACTAATTTAACATGAGCTTTTAGGCTGCTTTTAGGAGCATGACTTCAGTATTGTGTGGGCAGGTGGGAGAACACTGTATAGGATTGGAGAGATGATTATTCTTATAGGTAGGACTGATGAGCTCTTTAATAGAAAAGCAGGTTAATTTCTGGTATCTGTTAGCAGAGAGGATCATAAACCAAAAGGAAATATGGGGAAAAAAACCCCAGGGATGCTCTAAGGGTCTAGTGATAATAGAGATGCTTAAGGCTCTCAAATACACAGTGTATAACTTGCATGTATAACTCATATAATATACCAATATATATATTATAATATTGGTGTTGTAATAGGTATATTGTAACTAGTGTTATAATTTTTCTGTAAATATATGAAGGTTTGTATAAAGGAGTAGATACATATATGAGCCTGTGGGCTTGGGAGCTTTGTGGCAGCAAGCCTGCTTCTCAATTGCAAGAGCATCCATTAAAAAATCTCAGCCGCTTAAGAGAACAAATTAATTCTTCTGTCAAGCTGTTGTAATTCAGCTTGCTCTACCCCACATAATATTTCTGTCCTTAAAATGCAGCAGCACTTGGTGTGACTGGTGTTGTGTGCACAGCTCTAGCTCCAGACAGGCTTCACTGATCTCAGTTGCACAATGAACAGTAGGACTTGGCCCCCTAAAATTTAATATGTCAGTCCTAAAATAATTTAAAAAGGAATTCATGTGTCTTCTCCTCCTCCACACTGCCTGTAACCTGAGAGTGTCCAGGTGGCTAAGAATACAGACTTGTCTTCTCTAAATTGAAGACGTTCTGCTCATACCACTGGAGAAACAAACTAAAAAATAAGGCAACCAGATGTTAAAAAATGTTGAAAGTTCCTTTTTTTTTGGAAAGGTAGCTATGCTAAATAAACATTAAAATGCTATTTTTTCTATATAACTATTCATTTTAATGTCACCCCAAGAGTTCATCCAAGGGTCTTTGGGTCACTTGGGAGAATGTACAGTATATTTTGGCTTTACAGCCTTCAACTTGCTACAATGGGCTAATTCTTCCAATTAATGAAATAAATGCTGTTGATGTAGATGGATTGACAAATTGGTTCAAAGGCTAGTTTGTTGAGGCAGATGGCAAGTCTGATACAGCTAGAATGCATTGAGAGGCTTCCCCTGGCAGGAAAAGGAACCCTTGGAAGAACAAGGTACAGTGACCATTCGCTGTCATTCACCTGGTGGCATTTTTCTGTCCAAGCAGAACTGTGACAAAATTAGAGAGTGTGAAGACTTTTTGTCCCACAAAGCTTTCAACAGGGCTTTTTGTTTAGGGCAAAAGAAACTGATTCAGACAAGATCCTCAGACAAGCTGAGGTAGCTGTAGGTCTGGTAATCCCTGTTGGGCATATTGCAGTTTGATGTAGAATAGCAGGTTAATTTATGGTGCCTGGTAGGAAAGGTGATCATAAACCAAGAAAATATGAGCAAATAATTCAAGGGAATGATATGAAGTTTATTGATACTTGCTCTGTGATCACATGCTGGAAAGATAAACAGAGCAAGGAAGGTGAAGGGAGAATTTCAACAACTCTGTTTATGTGGGTAAAATACTCTTGGAAAGAGCATGTTTTCCTTTTGAGAAGACATTCCTCTCTTTGAGACAGCATTCTGAAGTGGCTGCATTTTAATTCATTTTGCAACAGTTTATGAGAGCAGATGCATTGCAGTTATTTCAGGGGTGGATCAGCTCCATGGATTAATGCATTTACGTGCTTCAGGGATGATGGAGGTGCTTGCTGCACACCTGAGACCCTCTGCAGGGCACACTGATGTCTGGCTGCAATTTCTGAGCTTTGCAGCTTTAGCTAACCAGTGTGATAGCCTCTGTGTTTGCAGACAGGAAATAACACTCGCTGTCAGCTGTGCTGGATGTGGTGATGGAGGGCGTGTTCTGCCTTCATACCTACACACATAAAAGGGCTCACAGAGCACAGGCTGAGCCTCTCAGCTGGTGCCCATCAGGGGAGCCTCAGAGGGTGTAAGGTGATACAGGATGTTGCACACTGCAGCAGTCTGGCTCTACCACACGTGGCTGGAAATGTGCTACCTGACGTGCCACAGCCCATCTCCCTCTGCACAGTGCTCAGCCAGCTCCTGGCCAGAGCACAAAGGGGGAGCAGCAAATGCAGGGATCCAGGCTGGGGGAGCTAAGCTGCTTTTCTGCCCCATGTGTTCACTTGTTTGAGTCTGGGCAGCTCTCTGTGTTCTGTGCTGTGCTAGACACCAAAGATAAAGACCACAGTTGGGCAGGGGACAACCATCCCTGCCGTGGAATTAACATTCATGGTCTTCAAGTCTAGCTCAGTGAGAATAATAACTCCAAGCCATGGAATTGAGTTGCTTTGCTACTGCATGAACTTTAGTGTTAATTACCTGTGTGAGTGGACATCTGTGCAGAATCAGCTGAACTCCCAAATCCTAACTGGACATTACTCCATGGGGAAATACTTGACCTCAGTCTATGTAGATAGGTGGGTTTTTTTCTTTCTTGCTCTTTATGCAGGGGAGCCTATGGAGGCTGTTTTATTTTGCATCACTTGGAGCTCAAATATGAGCTGTCAAGCTGCAGAACAGTGTAATACTATAGATGGCTGGCCGTTCACTGGGCTCCAGAAGGCTGAATCACCTCTTTTTAAAGTATCAGTTTTCATTGTTAGTGAAATTTGACTTTTCTAAAGAAAAATGTCAGGAATACATGTAAGAAACTTGCTTATCATTTATGTTCTGGTAGCAGCTTACTCATAAAAACAATTGTATTTGCAGTACACATGGATAACCTCTTATAAAGTATTGTTTAGAGAGCCCAGGAGAGAAATCTATGTAACATGCCAATGCAAGAATTTTGCTATCCCTTCTCTTAGGAGAAAGGTAGACAAAGAAAATAATTTGATGGTTTGAGAGGAATCTATTTACCTTCCAAGAATAACGTATGAGATTGATTACTGTCATTAGCCTATCTGCTGCTGCAGAGTGTTTGCTTTGTTTCTTGAAGAGAAACTAAGTGTGGTGGCGTATCTCAACCACATGGGATATGGAGAATATGGACTGGCATTAAAAAGACTGCTTTTCTGGGCTGAATTTATAGATAGATGTTAAGAAAGCAGCCAAGAAGGCATATGCACCAGAGACGTTTGTGTGCTTAATAGTCTTTCTCATTTTTTCACATTATTATTTTTTTTAATTCTTAGACTGAATAAAACACAATCCCATTGTTTTAGCCATGCTCTGTCTACAGATTGCTCCAGAATTTCTGTGCCTTCAACCTCAATCCTCTCTCTCTTTTTCTCCATCCAAACACTTCCAAGAGCAAAGAGGATAGTTGCTGGGATGTGGTGAAGGCTCTGAAAGGAAAAAATAAATCAACATCAAATGAGCTTCTCCTCTTCCTACTCTGCATACTGGAAGTCTTAAGGGGACCACAGGACGCTATCAGTACTGTCTCCCAACACATTCTGTATCCCAAGAACCCTTCTCTAACCCAAGAATTCTATTCCTCTGCAGCCTCCAATAACTTCACTCAAAATAAAACTCCTCGTTTGGTGTTTCCTGTGTGAAATAATTGGTGGTGCTCTCTGGAAGGTGCAAATTGATGAATTCCCTCAGTTCCTCTTAATGGTTGAAAGAGCTGGAATTGTAAAATGATTTTTGGGGGCTATTTAAGGACAGCCTACTTTAATCCAGTGGATTCAGCTCTTGGCATCTGCTGTTTTATACTGTTAAACACACTGGTAAATGCTTGGTGGCACCTTTCTTGTCCAGGGTACCCTACGGATGTGGTTTCTCTCTGGCCTACATAATAAAGAAGGAGCATCAGTAAAAAGTCAGCACTTACTGCATTGTCATAGCAGTGAACATTCTTTAGCAATTTAGAGGCTTAGGGTTGCCTTACTTTTCTCAGTTCAGGCAGCAGAGGTGAGAATAATATAAGGGAGAATATTCTCCTGGACAGGGCAGGCAGCTACCCCTGGCTGTGGCTGTCTTGTGTGTTCTCCTCAGCTTCACCAGACACCTCTGAGATACCTGCCCAGCTGACAAAAAGGTGAATGTAAAGTTCAATGTGCAAAGATGGGATTTATTTCTGAATTTTGAAGTGCCAACTTGTTTTGCTGTGATTAACAAGGAAAGACATTCCTGATGCTTGTGGCTGAGAGCGTAGAGGGATAGCACTTGAGCTGCATTGGGCTAATGTTTGTAGCTTTTCTTTGTCCTGTCCTGTTTTCGTTTCTTTGTACAAGAGAAAATATCTGTGTTTAGATCTCACTGAAAGCAGCCAAAAAACCTCTTGTCACTATACTGTATTAGCTTTGATCTGATGTATTTGATTATGTTGGGTTTTTTTGTTTATTACAGGCTCTCAATTTTCCTTCTTTGCTCTAAAAACTGTACTCAGAATATTGAATCACTTTTCTCCATATCAGTGAATCTGCTTATTGACATCCTGTTAGAGGCCTGTGCAAATAGTCTTCAAAAAGGAATAAATGAAAGACACCGGTGAAAAGCAAAGTTTGACCAGAGGGCAAAGTTCTGTCAAAAACACTTTATCTTTCTTTGTTACTGAGACATGACCAGATGTTTGTTTATAACAAAATGCCTGCATTGGGATTTTTCAAAGCCCAGATGAGGAAAACTGTATCTAATTGCTTCTAGGAGTGCAGTCATGTCCTAGCTGCAACCTGGGTCAATGTGTCCTCAAATCCTGTATCTGGAGATTCTGGGAGTGGAATAAAAGTGTGTCTGTGTTTCTGCTGAAAGGAGATAGGGCTGTCAGTTCAGGCACACACCGAACATCTGCTCTGCCTGAGCCCTGTGGTTTAGCTAGATTAAAATGCCACATTAAAATGATCATCAGTCAATTAGAACACTTCCTCCCTCTCAGGAACATAACATCACGCTCAGCCCTGCAGTTCCCAGGGCAGCCAGTGCATCGTGCTCGGGGAAAAAATCAGAGCAAGGAAATGTTTCACAATTGTGGTTTGTTTGGCCTGTGTGATGTCACAGACTCGTGTTTAACCTGGCATCAAACAACTTGGAATCTGTTCTCCTCAATGATTTTAAATCTTGCTAATTATTTGGATTATTAATTTTGATTATTTTAATCTTGGCTATTAACTCTAGTTAGCAAAATGAAATGTAATTAATGTTCTAGCTTTGGGAGAGTTTCCAATCTATAAAGCTGTATCACAGACCACAAATTTGTGTTGTTTCAGTGGCACAGAGATAATTTCCCTTTTATTTAAACCCCTGGATAGCTATTTAAGACTACCAGACTACAGGTCTTATAAATTATAGAAGTAGGAATTGCCAGGAAAGCTCTGTTTTATTAATAAAAAGAAAGGCAATACTAATAGAAAAAGCAACCCAGACAAATTAAGATAGTCCCCTTCAGATGAATTTTAGCTGTGAGCAAGTTTTCCATGGCAAAGGATTATTTCTATAAACAATAAACAGTTTGTTAACAGTTATGTAAATGTTGGTCTGAACTACCTTATGTGATGATTTGCAAGGCCTTTTTCTGTATAGAATTTGAATTACTTAGAATTAAATGTCTGCTAGCTTTTATTAAGGCATTTAACTAATTTGGCTTTGGTTTTTTTGGTGGAGCAGAGAAGGTAGAAATGCATATTTTCTTTTGCACAGTTCATATAGCAATATAATTTCTGAAGTCTGTTTAATGTGGATCAGCCATAAATGTATTCATCATGCTGAAGCACAATGTTAATGAAAAAAATTCTATAAATCAAGATGCAGCAAGTTGATGTCCCCTTTCAGAAACACCCACTGCATGTTGAGGAAGCATCTGGTGCAATTTGGAATTTTTGTCAATTAATTTAATAACCAAATGTGGAAAAGGCCTTACTGCAAATATTTCAAAATTTTGCTGATGGAAGTTACAGATATGAATTGAGAGACTGGAATCAAGGCACAGATGATGGCTTTTTGGACCCTGAAGTACCTTATATCCTATGGATCCTGAGTGCTTCTCCTGCCCCCATTCTCATTCCTTCCCTCTCACCCCCCTGGAACTGCAGTGGGAGGAAGGTTTCCTTCTTGGGAAGCATCTGTGATCTTTCCTTTTGCAGTCAGGGAATTTCTTGGAAGACCAGACAGCTGTGCTTCCAAGGTTTGGCCTGGCCTGGCCCGGCCTGCTGCACCTTTCTCTGAGTTATATTTGACCACTCCTTTACTGGGGTGATGCTGAAAGAGTCCTTGCAGTGACAGCTCTCACTGAGATGAATCAATGTTCATATTGCACTAAAAAGACCACACTGCATTGGATAAATGCCATGTTGTCAACTTAAAAAAAAAAAGTGTGCTAGACTAATTTGAAAAATTAAAATAAGAATTGATAATCCAGAGTTATCAGATGATCTCATCATTAGGGATGGTAAGAACACCATTTAGGTGTCTGCACATTAACCTCTCCTACCTGTAGCAGCTCCAAAAAAGTCACATTTACAGGAAAGAATTCTGTGTAAGGCTCTGAGGAGGAAAGCTCTGTTCCTTAGGAGAAGATGATGATTAATGCGCTGTAAAGTTACTCCTGAGCTTGCCTTGTGATGCCTTCTTTATGCTGTCACACCTTGTTCAGCATTTTACTGACACCTGAGAATTCCAGAAAAGCATGTAGTAATTACAGAGTATTATCATCTGCATTACTGATACATAGGCAGTCATAAAATGCCTCTTAAACAATTTCTTGCATTTTTTCTTTTAAGGGTTGCTGCAAATGACATCATTTCAATGTGAACTTCAGTTTCCAACACCTTGCATAGTAACACCTTGTAAAGTAGTTTAACATGACAGAAATACTTAAATAAAATTTGGGGTTGGTCTCAGAGATGTCCCCTTTAGGATACTGCAGTAAATTCAGCCCAGAGACTGACACCCTTTTTTCCATATAAATTTAATTTTCCAGGGTTAACATTTCTTAGTGCAAGGTAATTACTTTAAAGGAAAAACTGCAATAGTGTTTTACATCTTCAATGGCTTTCCCTAGCCTTTGGAAAGTACATGAATTTACCACTAAGCATCAGGTATGCTCTAGTCTGTCACATACTTGGGTTTGTTATATCCATTAATAAGCTTAACGTTATTTGCTATTATCCATTAAAATCTCCAGTATTCAATCTTTCTCAGTATTTATACCTTATTTTCATCTCACCCTTTCACTTTTGGCTTTGGTTTTCTTTCACTTTGTCCAGTTTATTTAGAACCACTAAATAGAAATGCTGCCACTCCTGCTTCACAGCTCAGCAGACAGGGAATGGTGGAATTACTGTGTTGGGCCATGCCTATTCAGCCTCCTCTGCCATTTGTTATAACTAAGCTCTGTCCATCATACTTCTAAAATCCCTCTGAATGAAGTCTGTCCAGTAAGGCCACGCTCTCAAAATGGGTGTGGATACTGCAGGTTTCTTATAGTTCTCTTTATTCTGCCATTTAAGCACAACTGTTTTTCACAATATGTTTCTTTAACCCAGCATAAACCAGCACTCTCCAGCTTGATGTCATCCTTCAAATTCTGGGCATGACCTAGGATTCTCAAGTGATTCACTGAAATGTCATGTATTTTCAAGCCAAAAATAGAGGCTTTGTTTTAAGAACAGCTAAAATAAAATTAAAAAAAAAAAGTGAAAAACAAGATACTGGAACCGAATAGATTCTGTGTACACAGTTCAGAAATATGTGTGTGGAATGCATCACTCCTAACTAAATGTCTGTCATTTCTTCTCCCCAGGTTCCAACTAACCCTGGATGGAATGGCATACATGACACAGGGATGACTTATGAGACTGGGGAACATTTATCCTTATGAGCCAGGAAAGGGAAAGGACCTCACCCTGTTAGTCACTGTAGTGGTTAGAAGGTTTGGTGGTTTCAGGGAATGGTGGCCTTTGCTGCAGCCCATTGTGTAATGGGCAAACTTGGATTGTGACCACTTAGAAACTGCTCTACAGAATGAGGCAGATCTTTAACAATATCTCCTTTGCCCTGGGCTATTGCAGGTGGCATCCACATTGATATTGAGGAGGGAAAAGCTGAGAGGGAAACAGGAGTCTGAAAGTGGTCCTAGGGGAGCATACTCAGAGTTTGCTGGGCAGACCTCAGAAGGAAATTTCTGGAGAAAAAACAGGATGCTGGGGTGGATATTTTGGTGAATCTAAATTCTTACAAAGAAAAGGCAGAAAATCCCAAGGCAGATGAAGCCAAAGGTTTGTCATTTGTTTTTTTGGCAATCTCGAGTCTCAGAGATGCCTGACATTTGGAAGGAGGGCTAGGAACTGGAGAAACTACCTGGAGAGAATTTGGAAGTGTTCATGGAGAGTGCACAGCAGGCAGGAGGGGGAGTGATAAAAGCAGCACAAAACAAGAGGAGTTCCTCAGGGGAGCACTGAACACTAGGCAGGGAGATTAATTAATCTGGAAATAGTTTGCTAACTGTTGGCTGGGGGTATAACCAGGGCAAGGACTCAATACAGAGCCAAGAGCTGCTATTGCTGCATAGAACATGATGCAGGAGCCCACTCTGAGTCTGAAATAGGCACAAAAGTTCTAAACACAGCAAAACATGGGTTGAGAAACACCATTCTGTGTTTAATGTCCCTATGTTTATTTGCAGGGAGGATTTAGAGGAACACTTTCAGTTTAGGTGTAGACACTGTGGAGATGGGATCAACAGACTGAGCTTTCAGGAATGGCTGGAGATAACAACAGGTGAAATGTAAACACATGGGTTTCTTGGCATATATGGGTAAAAAGTTGATGATGACAAAATTTGTAATTGCATTTGGGGGAAAAGTTATCTTTTACTGGACCAAAACTATGCCAACCACATCAGGGGGGTGTCCTTAACAGAAACACGGGGGACTTACCCCACTGTAGCCTTTGAACTCATCTTTCAGGTAACAGGAATGCTCCCTGCAGGGTGGGAAGTGGTCTGAGGACTACCTTTGATGGCAGGTGCGTTCCTCATAGACCAAGGAGCCAAATTGTGCTGCCACTGTGACAAATTTGGGTTCCATTGTTGGGGAAATGGGGTAACGTGGCTTAACTTGCCAGCATGGGCTGAGGTTTTCTAAAGTCCAACCTTGCTTAGAGGACTGCTCCTGAGAGCTGAGCAGACCTTTAAGGCTCTCCCATCAGCTTGGTTTCACCTGAAGAACTTCTGGCCCCAGGGTGCTCCCAGACAGAACCATTGCCTGACACTTGCTCCAGTGCCCATTGGGAGGGAGCAGCAGCAGGGAAGGGATGAGGCATGTTGGGCCGCAGCAGAGCAGCTGGATTTCCTCCCTGCCTCCCTCCCTCCCTCTCTCTGTGCAGGCAGTGCAGCACAGCCAGCCTTGGCGCCCCTGGGGAGCAACCTCAGCCTTTGGGACTGGGAATTTCCAGGTTACAGTAAGTTCAATTAGGGTTGAGGTTCACCCCAAGCTGCTGATGAGCTGGCAACAGCTGCCTTGATGATCTGTTTGTGATTATCCTACCGAGAGCTTAATTTAGTTTTATTTCTGCCAGTTGATATTTGCTGTCCCAGGGGCAGAGCATTGCATCATGTGCTCTGTATGCAACCTTATGGTTGTTTTTCAAATATGTAAATAGAGATAAGGTATTTCTCTCAAATCTCTAGCTATTAGAGCTCGTTTTTAGTGCCTCATGCACTTATTACAAATCCTTGGATTTTGAAGTCGCTGTTTCTGTTCTCAAACCTCAATCTCTGTTTAAAAGTATTATTAGAGTTGATTAACTGTAAGGAAAGTAAATATTGGTTTTGCTGACTAAAGTAATGCCCCTAAACACGGCAGATAGATTACCTTCAATGATGGATTCAAACACCTTCAGGGACTGCTTGGTTTCTCTATTTACTGTTATCAAGGTTGTAATTTTTTTATCAAGACTGGCAGTTTCTTCTCACAGAAAATCTTTATTGCAAGGCTGACCTGCCTAACACCTTCCTATTAGTAACAGAAACAAATAAGAGTTGATTGTTCAGCTGCTGTCATTTAAAAAGACTAAATCAACCTGCCACAAAAGAATAATTCCCTCTGGTAACTTTATCCATTTGCCCTTGGTGGTGACACTGTGTATACCACCCTGGTTGAACTATATATTAGTTCCTAGAGAAGCATTTCTAACTATATAGCTCTGCACAATGTTGTGATTGAAAAAAAGTAAATAGCTATGCATGGTTCAGTAATCTGAAAAGAATGCAAAGGTTCAGTTCTAATTGCTTTGCACAATTTAGTACCATTTTGCTGTGCTTTCCAAATGGGTTTATTCTGCTGCGCTGTGTATATCTGTTATATAACATGGCAGCACTGCCCATATACAGACAGCTCTGCTTTTTAAAACAATGTGTCAGTAGTTTTATTTTGCATTTTGAGCACATTTTGAAAAGACTTGCCTAACCAAATGACCCACTCTGGATGTTTGCTTATCCAGAGTCCTAAAAAGGATGCAGTAACCTGTCGCATGAGATATGAACTTGATTTTAAGCTTATTCATTAAAGCTGTCTTTCTTTTATCATCTTGGAATCATGTCACTATGTGCTCTTTGGATTGGAGAATCTTTAAGATGTTCTGAAATATGTTCTTTTTAAAATTTTGTTTATAGCATCCAATGAGGTTGACTTTTATTTATTTTGCCTACAATTTTTCTGTATGCTTCTAGATATTAAAAACCATATATTGCCTATTTGTGAAGAGCTGCTGTTCTGAAATCAAAGGGAGAATGGCTGAATATTCAATCACTGGACTGGAACTTCAATTAAAGTTCAAATTGCTCTTTTATACAACTGACAATTTTATTGTCATATTTTGCTCTTAGTGCATTCCTCATATAAATCCTACAAATAGTATGATTATATTCAAGGCTAATTAAAAAATTATGAGAATTGTTAAAATTATTGATATCTATAAATATCCCAGAGACTGATTCACCTTGATTCTTTTGAAGGTAAATTATCATACTGCTAATAGGGATGGTAATAAAAGTTAGTTATGATGCAATTCAAAATATGTATGTATGTATGTATCTGTCTATCTATCTATCATCTCTCAAAGCTTTTATTCCAACTAACTAGAGGAATGTTTTGGTTAGTGGGTTTTGCATCTGGTTATTTTAAGGTTTCTATGCTGTTTTTATAATTATATGGATGAAAACAGAGTTGTACTGGGATTTAAAGCAGGCAATTCCAAAAGGGTCAAATTGTTAGAAAGCTTAGGGAAAACACTTGCAATATTTTTCAAGGTTTGTATAGACATGTATGTGCAAAAGTCTTGAATATAAATACAATCACACATTTCATGTGTGCCAAAATGTGTGCTAGTAAATATTACAGTGCTTTTGGGAGGCATATTGGAAATACAGTCCCAGATGAGGAAAGTGTATGGGAATAGCTATATTGTCAGGATGTGAATGGTTCAATGGAACAGAATGAACAGCAGAGAGAAGCAATTTTCTGTTAAAAAAGAAATTTAAAATAAAATTAGTCTTCTCAACTTTTGGTGGGAAAATTAAAGACAAAGGGAGATCAAAGAAAAGCGAAAATAAAGAGAAATAAATTAAGATAACCTGAAGTAAAAACAACTGATAGTTGATAGGAAGCAGAGATTGAAACTGGTAAACTGTTTTTAGATTTCACTTAGTGGTATTGCACAATGATCTTCGTTCTAGGGCAAGAAGGCTTTAGAAAATCTGTAGGAGATATGAGGAGTTTTAAGATGTTAGTCTTTTGTATGCATATCAGTCTCCAGGTAGTTGTAGATGTAAATTTTTGAATGATCCTAACTTTCAGCATATTTTTATCCAAATGATATTGTCTTATTATTCAATAATTAGAGTCTTACACAAACTGATTTCTAATTACCTATCAGTATACTGATTATAGGATATAAAACTGTTGTTAGGACAGGTATTCCTTAAAATTAGGATAGCAAGTAGAAATTTTCTCTCTCTAACTAATTTTGATTAGCCCTGCAAACAATTTGGGACTGATTATTCAAATGTTAGCTGAGATGGTCAGATCCTGACTGTGGAGGTTATTTTACTGAAGGTTATTTTACTATAGCAGAAAAAAGAAGCTTTGACTTTAGAATCAATAATAGAATATAGAATGAAAGAGTAAACTTCTACAGTTTCACTGCTATTCTTCTGTGACAGGGACATTATTAACAAAGGCTTGATTGTTGTTTTGGCTACAAGTATAAAGTACAAAAAAACTATGAAAGTCCCAGACACAGACTGGCATCTAGACCGACTTTCCTTTCCAAAGCACTTTTCTGTTAAATAAGTCCATTATTACAACATGGTAGCTTTAATTAAATCTCTACAATCTTCCATCAGGAAAATGGCATTAGCCTGGTAGCCAGGAAAATATGATAAGTCCAAACAGTATCCCTGTTATTAGTACTTGATTGTGTGTTGGAGTGTTTGATCACAGGCATGGAGATTTGGATGTGTTGTACAGTGAGGCTGGCCCACTCAGGCACTCAGGAGGGTGTGTGTGTGTGCTGGGTTTTATAGCAATTACAACTCTTTCTAATTACTCAACCTGAAATCCTGAAGACTGCACAAAATGCTGCTCCTGTGCTGGTCTAGCTCCTCCTTGAGCTCTTGTGGTGCCACAGAAGTGCTTGAACTACCAGCATGATTCGATAGCACGTGGGAAAACAAAGTGTGTAAGATGTATTTACCAAATACAATGTGTCTTCCCCTGATGGTTATAGTGCTGGGAACTGTTCATATAAACAAAAATAAAATTACCATTTTTGCATTTAAGTTTTGTTTAGATTATACTAAATAACTTGATTAAAAATAATGCCTTTAAATGCTGGTTCATGTGTTGTGATCAGGAGCATTTCTAAGGGATTTTATCCATCTGTCTGGATAGATGCACTAGAGATGAAGAACTGGCAAATAGCCACTGATGTGGTTGTTTAATAAATGGATTTAAGTGTTTCTGTCCAATTTGTCTCTAAGATATATACTTAGCTTTTGTCTCCTCCCCACTTGTGGGTAAGTGGCAGTCCCAGCAGGCTGAGAGGGGTGTGGGGCACAGGAGCTGTGTGTGCTGAGTGTCTGAGTGCACACTACTGGGGACAGCTGCTCAGGTGGCTGTGTCATCAGACAACTCTTTCTTCTAGAGAAAGGCAGTAAAACAGAAAAGCATGCTGCTCTTTTTGCTACAAGTCCACTTTTCCCTGTTTCCACTGAAATGATTGTCAGCTGCTGTTGACTTCAGGGGAATGAGAATGAAGTCCCATGTGACAAATATGAAAATTATGGTAGTCCAAGACTTCTGAGTTTTATTGGAATGCAATTATCTTAAATATGGGCTGTTACTACCACCACAAAAAAAACCCCAACCAACCAAAAAAGGGGAGGGATGCAATTTCCTAGAGAGCAAGTGGCATGCTTTTCATTGATTAGACTGTCCTGTTAGATTAAATTCCTCAGTATTTTTAATTTTCTAGCCCTAATTGCTGCCTTACATTTTTCTTGGGTCCCTTTGTTCTAATTCATCTGCTTTCAGGTCCAGATTTATTTTTTCAATCCATTCAGGTTCTCCACAAACTTATCCTGTCATGATGTGTTTTGTCTCTCTCTACAGATGGTTATTTGACAGAAAGTTTCCATTGACTCCAGAGAATGAGTCCTGTAAATACCATTTGTGGTTCTCAGATGGAGTAGTTGCAAAATGGAATTGATTAAAAGGTCAAAAAACATTACTGTTGCAATGTCTGAATTGCTCCATCAAAGTGTTAGTGGGACAAATGTGTGCAAATTTTTGCATCAGACTAATCTGGTTTTTAAAAAATTCTGTCTTTGATATCAACTTTCTGATGTTTCCCAACAAGAGAGATATTTTCAAATTATAGCTAGAAACAAGTGTTTCCTCTTATACTGTTGTCAGTTAGTAGTAACTCTGGAGGTAATGAAGTTCCCTTAGTCAGAGTTACAGTATTTACACTGATTTAGAGTCAGTGTTTAATCTATTTTTAAAACTCTGGAAATTCTAAGTGGTTCAAAGTAGCAGTTTTGAAAACAATAATTCCATTAGTACATCTAGCTAAGAACTCTTGCAGGAAGTGGAGGTAACCCGAGCATACCTGGGTCTTTCTACAGGAGAATCACAAGATTCTACAGGAATTACAGAAATCTACAGGATTCCTACAGGAGCCAGTGAGCATCAGTAACCCCAGACTTGTTTCTCATATAGTAAATGACACAGGAGAAGAGGTGGGTGTATGTCACAGAGGGCCAGCAAAGAATAAAAGGTGGTGGTGCTAATTTATAAGGGTGTCATATATGGGCTTTGGCAAAAGGTTAATTCTCAGCTTATTTCCACAGCAGCCTTTACTGTCTTTTTATCTAGTCATCCTACAGCATGTAAATTTGCTCTGCACTAATTAAAAAACATCCCACAAATAATTATTGGCCGGTGCATCCTGGCTATCTGCACTGAATCTTGATGGAAACAACAAAATTGGAATTTTTATTGCCAGGTGGGTGAGCCCCATACATTGCCTCCTCCTTGTGATTTTTCTAGCAGCAAATGTCACTGAGCTGAGGTGAACAGTCCATGGTAAAGCACAAACCTTTGCTCCATGATGAAAGCAAAGCCTCAGTGTGTATAACCTCTGTGTCTCTGCTCACTTGAGAGCAGAGAGAGATAATTTATATCTGTCTGCAACATCTTTCGTGAACTGAGCACTTGAACTGAGCCTCAAGAGCCTAAACAAGGACCTGATTCTACCTTTTCTTATCTGTTCTTGTGAACAGATAACTTATTTTGAATTATCCTAACTTTCAGCATATTTGTATCCCATTGATATTATTATTCAATAATTAGAGACTTACACAAACTGATTTCTAATTACTAGTAAGTAACTTTGGCTCACTCCTGGTTTAGGTAGGCAATCAATGGGCAAGAAGATTGTACACAAATTCCTTGTAAACTTTGTACGTGTCCTGGGTGGAATTTAAGGATCGACTTAAAGTTGACTGAAAATTCTCCTTGCAGATTCCCAGGAGAGTTGAGGCTGGAAGGGACCTGGGGAGGTCATCTGGCCCAGCTTCCCTACTCAAGCAGAGCCAGTTGCCCAGGACTATGTCCAGAAGGATTCCAAGTATCTCCAGTGAGGGAGGCTCCACAACCTCTCTTGGCAACCTGTGCCAGTGCTTGGTCACCCTCACAGGACAAAAATGTTTCCTGCTCTTCAGAGGAAACCTCTTGTGTCCCATTTTGTGCCTATGGCCTCCTTTCCTTAACTGGGCACCACTGGAAACACCCTGGCTCTGCAGGGGGACACAGTATGGGTAAATGAAGGTAATGTAGAATGTAATCTCATCCCCCAACAAGTTGCAGCTGGACCCTATTACTAAAGGTTAGGAGCAGGCCATATGATAGCAGGAAACAGCTGTAGCAAATAAGAGCTAGTGGTACAAAAGAGTGGATTGGTGGGAACTGGAATCAGATGGTTGCTACAGGGACCAGGAACAGTGCTTAGAGGAGTTGCCTACGAGAAACATCGAGGAGGTATGAAACTCTGGTGCTATGGAATCCTTGCACTACAATGATAAAAGAATTCTTGATATATAAGGCAACATATAATGATAATAGAACTGTTGTAATATGTAAGACAACATGGCTCCACCTCCTTTGTGTCCTCACCACAGGTATTTATGCATACTGTTGAGGTCCTTCTTCCTACCAAAACAATTTCAAAGCAAGTAGGTTTTTTGAGGGAAAATAATTTTGCCTACAGATTTGAACAAAGCTGTTTTTGCATGAATCCTGAGACTACCCGTGTCTGTAGGATGTGTCATTGGTGCCTAACCCCCACTCTGTCATCTGGAGTCCCCTGCAGACCTGCCTTTCCTTCACAAAGGAGCTTGCTGCTGCATGGAGAGCAGGGCTGGTGGCACATGCACAGTGTGAGCTGCAAATCTGAGGCACGTTGTCACATAGAGGGTGAGGGGAAAGATGGTAAGAGCAGCCAACAAGCACTGAATTAGTTTGTGTGTCTAGGAAGTGGTGATGTGCCAGATGAACTGTTGTGGTGGGCAGATGGCAGCCCCTAAGCCTGGGGCCTTATTGAACCAGATGTAGACCTTGCTTCTTGAGCAGGGAGAGGTATTCAACACGTCCTCTGGAAACATTTAGGGATTGCTGGTGTTATTGCAGTTTATCTAAATTATTTGGATAACAGAAAGTATTTGCAGAGAAATGTGACTTTGCCTAATCTTAAAGCACTATGTAGAGAGAGCAGAAATACTGCAGTTCAATGGAACAGGAAAACTAAATTGTAAATAACAGGACAAGCTGTATCTGTATTTTGCAGTATCTAATGAAATTATGGATTGCAAATGTAAAAGGCAGAACACACTACAATATAATCCTCTAAAACACTTCTAGTTTCTCATTAGAATTAATTCACCATTCTTTACCAGACTATTATTTCCTAGCAACACTTGTGATTTCTCATATAATACTATTGCTTCAACAAAAGATCCTTTGGATGAGTGTAGGTTGTAAAGTGGTACATTGCCAAGTTAGGAAATAGGTGTTTTTCAAAATAAAGTCCTATAACAGGATAAAATACACAATATCAAGGAGCCAGAGGGGTTGCCCAAATTCTGTGACCAGTGGAGAGGAAGAGAAATCTTTGTCTTTTGTGTTTTTTTCCTGGCTAGCAAGAAGAGCTGTACACAAGAGCTTCCCCTGATCCTTTTGGTCTGCTGTCACAGTGCTGTGCACTGGGCTCAGGTCTGCTCTTACCTGGTGGCCTGAACACTCACACTAACTCCTGGCTGGAGCCTGGCTGGTCTCAAAAAAACCTCAGGGTCTGCCCAACTGATGGGCAGTGCTCCTGCATGTGTTCTTAAGGTGCAAAGCCTTACTTTCTTTTAACCTTGTTTCATGTTCCTCTTTGAATTTAAATTTGCTCCCTTGGTTTTAGTGTGAGAATCTGGGCATGGGAAAGAAAAATACAAGCAGGTAGATGGGCAGTGCTCTGCAATGTGGGTGCTGAGGGATGGCTGTCATCCCTCCAGCTCACCTGCTGAAGCAGCTCTGGTGGCTCTTGGTACCACACGTGGCTGTCATGGCTTTGACAGCAGTGTCGGTCTGCCCTTGTATTGTTCATGTTCTGTTTTTGTTTTGGCAGGCTGCTCACACTTTCCTGAGGAAGGAACATATACAAGGGAAGAATAACAGTGAATTCAAGAGCAGGGACCTGCTGAAAAACAAGGTTCTCTTCCCCCTCCCCTATGATAACAATACTGTGAGTAAAGCTTCATCACCAGTGTTATGTACAGCTATTGCAGCACAGGGCTGTCAGCTCTGGTTATTTAGAAACTCAGCAAATGGATTGCATTACTTCTTCAAACAGTCTCCTGAAACCAGGCTGTTGAGCAGAATAGGAGGCACCAGTGCAGCTAGAGACTGTCACATGGTTTGTATTGAAGCAATCATCTTTCCTCCACTCCCCTTGCAACATCAAGGAGTGTCAGTATTGGTGCACGACCAGGGAATTGAAATGCAACATAAACATGCTGCTTTTTTTCTCTTTTGAGTGGAACTTTAGAGCTGTTCAGTTGGTCCAGGGTGGAAGTAAAATATTCAGTAAAGAATAAGCCTCACAAATACAAAACTATAAGGGAGACTACAGCATGCAGTGGACAGTTTATCCTGGTTTTTGGGTTTCCACTGCTGCATGGTAGTCTGTGAAAAGTTTGAGTTTTGTGAAAATTCCAGTAGCATTATCAAGTCTATTTAATAGAAATTCCTCTCATTTTGTAGAGCATTTGTAGTAAATTACCAGACTCAGAATACACATTGGAATTGGAATATTTAATTGGAATATTTAGTTCTTATGATGCTCTATTACCATGATGGCCCTTTTCATATTTCATCAATGACTTGACACTTATAAAATGAAGAAGCAGTAGGACAGAATTCCTTTTGGCCATAAGAGGGCAATGGCTACAGAAATCCATCATACAGCATATAGAACTAACTTAAAAATGAAAATAATGATTTCTTTTCACAACCTAGTTTTTGTTAAATATGTGCTAAACAGCACTGGATTGTTGTCCCAAAAGTATGCTCTGTGTGACCCAAATACAAGACTCCTTATAACTGGTTTATAAAAGCTGTAGATATTTTGCTTCTGTGGGACTTCTGCGGTCAGCACTTACCTCTGCTGTTTGCTTTTGGTCTTCTGCTTAGGGATTGTGTAGAACCTAAAACATTTAAAAATAAAGCTAAATGGAAAGCATCTATTTGCTAACAGTGCCACCTTCTTACAGTTCTAATTTATGATGAAAGATGTGAGAAAACCACTCTGCATATAAAATCCTGTGGTATCACATTGCTGCCAGTGCTGTCTACATGCTGCCTTTACAAGCTTCTTTTCCAGTCTACAGATAGGCAGATATAGTTTGTCCTTTTCAGTGTCAGTGACAAGAGCTGGTGGGTATGAAATATGATCATGTTTGTGTTGGGAAAAAGTCAAGTATTTTTTACTTAGAAAATGTTCATTTTAAAGTGAAAATGAGAAGAAAGCTGAGTTAAGAATGATAGAAATAATTCTTGAGTTTTAAAAGCACGAAGAAAACCACCTTATTAAAAAAACACTCCCTTTGAGTTACAGAGTAAAATCTGAGTCTACCTTCCTTTTATTGCTCTGATGATGCATGGCAATTTCTTTCCCCAATGACACACTTTTGTACTGACTTATTCATATGTCTGGCAGAATATGATGTAGAATGCAATTTTATATTTATGACTGAAAGTCAAGTTTTAATTCTTCACATAGTGCCTTCTCTGAGGTGTCATGTTCAATCGAAAAGGCTATGAACAAGTGGCTTCAAGCACATATTTTTTTCTAGAATTATTTACTTTTATTTTGGTGAACAAACTAGACAGGGTAGCCTAAAACTCAAGCATGGATTCATTTTCTGCAGGTCAGCTTGTAAAAAAAATGTTTAACTTGTTAAAGAGAGGCACATCAATGAAGGTTAGAGGGATTCAAAAGTCTGGAAAATTATTTTTATTAATCCAATATGGAATATATATGTTCTCTCACATGAATTTTAGTTTATCCTGTTTCTAAACCAACTAAATACTAATGAGAGGAATAGCAGTGACTTCCAGTACACTCATTTTGTCTCTTTTCCACATCACTCTTGTGAGGTAAAAACCCAACAGATGTGCAATGCCATCGTAGGCACCAGAGACAACAACTTGAAATGCATAATAAAAATTCTCAGTTTATTAGATTTGTCCTTCTGTAATTAAAAACATATCTTAGCAGCAGACATCTGTTGGACAACTTAAAGGGTTCCTTTTTGTCCTGGTATGTGCGAAAATCCTGCAGGCTGTATTGCTCAGCCCTGCTAGAGCCCAGCACATTGTGGATGCACAGGAAATGAAGCATATGCTTGGTGGTGGAGCTGTAATAACAGGCAAGTTTGGTGTAATCTGTTGAAAAGGAGGAGTGCCATTCCTTATGATGTGCCTGCCCTATGGAAAGGAAAAGGGGGGAATGCTGGGAGTCTTCTTTCCTCTCCTGATACCTCTGGCTGGTTGTGTCAAGTTTGACAGAAAAATAAGTGTGTGCAGCAGCATGCTAAAATCAAAATAATTTTGCATCTACGCCTTTTAAGCCTTGTACTGTGGTTATTGGATGGAAAGATCCCTGTAAACAGAGAAATGCTATGGAGCAGAGCTCCACTCTCACTAATTTTCACAAGTGAAGCTAGATTTTTTTTCCCTCTCAGTAAGCATATGTCCTTCAGGCTTTCTTAAATGGGGTACCTCTTTGCTTAGTAAAAGTATTTTTCTTCCTGTGGGCCCAGCTAACTCATCTTTTGAAAGGTGACTGCTTTGAAGCCAAAAGANCCTTTCTACAATGAATATTATATTATCAAAGCACTAAGATTCAGAAATTGGGCCTTGTGCCTTTTCAGGATATTGACAGCAACTGAGGTTAGGCTTCTAGAGCTCATGTCTCTCGTCAAGGTAATGTGATCAGTACCAGGAAATGCAGAAATGAAGGTATGTGCTGGGCACTTATCAATCTCCTCAGGACCAATGATTATTGCTGCAAAAATTAGAGTTAATCAAGTACCAAATAAGTGGTGACTTCTTCATTTCTTGGCCTCCTCAAGCTGATATTGGACACCTATTGGCAGATCAGAATGTGGTGATTCCAGGATCAGAGCAGCTGGGTTAATTTTACATGCTGTGGTCTACCTGCTTTAGAGAGCATGGAATTCAAAGTGCAGGATTTTAGGACATTTTCTTGTTGTTTATGGGTAGGTATGAGAGAGGTCTAAGAGAATGCCTTCCCTGGCTCCAAAGAGTTAATCTGAACAGGAATTTCAGCTGGATTCACTCTGTTGGCTGTATCTAGTCTGAGTGATAGAGAAATTCTTTAGAGCTAAGCTGTGAGTGTAATGTGAAGAAAAGTCAACATGTGCTGTGAGAAATCAGGGATGTCTTTTCCCAATGTTTTACTTGGTTTGTTGTATGAATGAAGAGTCTTCTTCCTGAGATAGTGCAAGTGGCATGAGGGCATGTACAACAGCTGGCTTTAGAGCTTGGCAAGGAGTGAGTGAAGAAGGTTGAGAAATTCTCCTCTGGGAAGTGATGAAGAAGTGACTCATACCTAGCCAGTTTGGAGAAATTCTGTCTGATTTATAAGCCACAGGACACCTGAATCTTTCAGAAAAAAAGAATTTATTGTCCATTATCAGGAGAAAAGGACTTTTTCCCACCTCGAAGGCGCTGCCAGGATTCAGAGGAAGAAGCTGACACTGCCCAGGCACAATCCTGTGTTTGAATGGAATTTATGCATCATGTATGAGGTGTATGAATATTCAACAGGTTATTGTTTTTAAGGGNATTGGAAAACTTAGTTACTACAAAAGAAGAGGAACTGAATCAGCTTGCCAGTGTTGTTGCACTGAAAAGAAAAATTGTACCACTCCCTTTTCCCATTTCTGGTGTATGAAAGTATTCAGGACATTTAACCGTAAGGGAAAAGAAGTTAGAGAAAATTGGTTCTAATTTGTCTTTGTTCATTCTTTTGACTTTTCTCACTCCTAGTAGGATATCCAATTCTATTTTTTGTTTTTTAGTAAGAGAGCAGGATAGCTGTCCAGATGTCTTCTTAAATTGGGAAAAAGATAAAACTCAGCTTTCTCTAAAACAGAAGAGAACCGGGCTTATATCTAAACAGGTTGATACTGCAATTCCTTGTTTCTTTTTGCATGGGTTTTAGTTAACATGGATTATTCAGAAAGATAGTAGGGTGACAGGAAGACAGGCTTGTGGCAGGTGAGTTTGTGCATGCTCCTGTCTATTCATCCTTCATTTGTTAAGCAAACTGGACAACCTAAGTAAGAAGAATACTCCAAAACCAAGGTATTTTCCTTAATGCTTCATGCCATGTGCAGCAGGTTTTTGCTGTGTGATATTTGCATTGACATTATACAAAATATCACTGGGCCACCAGCATGCAGCAGGTTTTGTTTGTGTGTGCTTTCAAAGCTAAAACGACCTTCACTGTTTTAACAAAGTGTTTCAGGGCCAACTTTGTGTTTTGCAAGTAAGTATGCAGTGAAGCCAGTGAGAGGGTGATCAAGGACATAATATTTATTTACATGCCCATGGTTCATCTGAAAATTTGTGTGCTGCAAAGCTTTCAAAACAGATAAAAAGCTTTATGAGGTAGATTTTAAAAATCTGGAAGATTCATATGAATAAAGACATACTTGAACTGATGGTAGAGAAGCCTTAAATCTTCATGTTTCAGGACACAAAATAGCCTCTATGGGATTTTAGGAAGGAACTCATCTTGAGTCTAAATATACAGTTTCCTGCTGACATGCTGGGATCTTTTCCCCCAAATGGAAGTCAAAGAAGGACTGTGAAAGAGCAGTAGGCTATTTTGATATGCTGTGTTGATTACCACAGTTGTATCTTTATGTCCATCCAAGAGGACATTCATAAATAGATCCTGTCCTTGCTGAAAGTCTGGGAGCTGCAGGAAGTACTGAAACCTTTCTACAATGAATATTATATTATCAAAGCACTAAGATTCAGAAATTGGGCCTTGTGCCTTTTCAGGATATTGACAGCAACTGAGGTTAGGCTTCTAGAGCTCATGTCTCTCGTCAAGGTAATGTGATCAGTACCAGGAAATGCAGAAATGAAGGTATGTGCTGGGCACTTATCAATCTCCTCAGGACCAATGATTATTGCTGCAAAAATTAGAGTTAATCAAGTACCAAATAAGTGGTGACTTCTTCATTTCTTGGCCTCCTCAAGCTGATATTGGACACCTATTGGCAGATCAGAATGTGGTGATTCCAGGATCAGAGCAGCTGGGTTAATTTTACATGCTGTGGTCTACCTGCTTTAGAGAGCATGGAATTCAAAGTGCAGGATTTTAGGACATTTTCTTGTTGTTTATGGGTAGGTATGAGAGAGGTCTAAGAGAATGCCTTCCCTGGCTCCAAAGAGTTAATCTGAACAGGAATTTCAGCTGGATTCACTCTGTTGGCTGTATCTAGTCTGAGTGATAGAGAAATTCTTTAGAGCTAAGCTGTGAGTGTAATGTGAAGAAAAGTCAACATGTGCTGTGAGAAATCAGGGATGTCTTTTCCCAATGTTTTACTTGGTTTGTTGTATGAATGAAGAGTCTTCTTCCTGAGATAGTGCAAGTGGCATGAGGGCATGTACAACAGCTGGCTTTAGAGCTTGGCAAGGAGTGAGTGAAGAAGGTTGAGAAATTCTCCTCTGGGAAGTGATGAAGAAGTGACTCATACCTAGCCAGTTTGGAGAAATTCTGTCTGATTTATAGGCCACAGGACAGGAGCTCCTCTGGGCTGTGTTCTACTGAATTGCATGAATTGAAAGGGGCTTATTTTTTATAAGTTTTGGAACGTTTCTTTTACCAAAGTTTTCAAAATAAGTGTTTGATAGCTAACCCACAACTTCTATAAGTGGTACCAGCATTTTTCCATCTACAAGATTTCTTTTTCCCACCTTTTTGTTTAATTTTCTGTGTCTGATCAAGCAGGTAAATTATTATGTGTCTAAGGAATATATTTTTCCTAAAATGGAGGCTTTTGATAATGTTACAGTTCTGACAAATTTAGTAACTGGATATGCTACCTGATGTAAAAAATACCAAACCACCTTTTTTTTCAATAGCTACAGCTAAAGCTGATTTTTATGACTACTTGAGTCCAAATAAATATTGCTGAGTCAGTGGATCAAGATAAAACCACAATCTATAGTTGCTTCTTTAACAAATACCAGATTGAGACAATCGTTTACCCATTCATGGATTTTTTGGGCTTCTTTCTTGTTTGATGTTTAGCAGCAATGAACAAAAAAGTCTAGAAGAAGCTTATGCTTGATTTTGGACCTTTGACAAATCTAACCATATTCTGATAAGGGAGATTTGAAGCAGCAGGTATGTACTTAAATTTTATATTTTCAAGTAAAGCTGTGAGGATAGATATAACAGTCACGCAGCACAGAGGTCCCGCTTTCTGATGAAGTCACAGTAAAGATGAAAATCTCAAAGTCTCTTGATCTACAGAATTTAGAAAGTATCACACAGTAATCTTCAGTAAAATCAGGAATCTTCAGTAAAATCAGGAATTTCTCCCACTTCTTCCAACTGTGACTACCATGAAAATGTTTATTTTTGTCTTTGCCAGTTGACCAGGTTATTCCAGGAGATTTTCCCAGCGTAAGGAAGAAGTTGATCCTGAAAATATTTTTTGTAGTATCATAATTTCCGTTACAGAACTAGAAAGCTCTGTCTTTTTTAGTTTTTTTTTCCCCTGGAAGGGGGAAAGCCCCCTGCTTTTTGGTGTGCCTCCTGATTTCTAGACTTCTTTGCCTTGCAGTGAACCAGTTCCACAAGGAGATTGCCACATCAGATTATATGAGTTTGCTTCATTTCCAGGCAGTGCTATTTAATATACATCTGCTATGTAATAGATGCAGCAAACTGAAATGATTTTCAGTTGGGTTAGTCTTTATTGGATCTGACCTCTGGTCTAGGAGGTGAAGGGAGAGTGGAAAATGAAAGCTGATTTGGTATTAGCCCACTATTCATATTAGAAAAAGTAAATGCTTTTGCGGTTTTCCTTACAGAGGTGTCTTTATTCATTTGACATGCCTTTAATAACTAATTCTAGTTGTCTGGTTGCCAAGATAGATTTCCTACAGGCAGACTTAAAAGTGATTTTGTCCTCTTTGAATGCATGGCTTCAAATGATCCCAGAACAGCAAACATTAAACTTCCCCCTAGACCTTGAGATTTTTCTGAAGCACTGTAATAACATAAAAGGATAAGACTATTAGAAAAAAA
>WBNQ01037723.1:0-21091 GCA_013401375.1 Spizella passerina | reverse complement strand
TGCTAGGTCAAAATTTGAAAACTGTCTCTCTTAGTGCACTGATAGCCAAAATCCACCTTTTCTCCAGTTACTAAAATCTAATAAATCTAATAATCATGGATAATTACTAGAAAGCTTTTTACCTCAGCTGATTCTTAAATCAGCTTGGTTTGGTAATAAACAGAAACTATCTTTCGGCTGAGAAGGACTTGGACAAACTCCATTTTTCAGCTGAGGGTCTGGGTGTTGTGATAGACATAACAGAAAGGTTGTGCTTACTGGCCAGGTCAACCAATTCAGTGCAAGGAGTTTCAAATCCTGCATTGCACTGAGCAAACAGACAAGTCCCTACCTCTCCTTGAAGTCGAGTAGTTTAATTGTTACCTTGTGAGAGGTGACTTTGTAGAGTGCCACACACTCTTCCTCCCAGGCCATGCCCACCAGCTATTTCTCCACTGCTCCTTTGGTACTCTTTAAACACTGTTGACAAGATCAATATGTTTTATGTAGCAGATCACAGCAATAGCTTGTGAAGTGCTCATGCATTTTGATTTCACAGTAGAAAACACCTTGTGCATGAGCCTTGGATCCATCCCATTTAGCTTTTGGAGTGGTTACGTTGCAGTGACAGCTCAACAGCATTATGTGATTGATTTGACTCTTGGTCCATAGAAACAACCAAAGAGGACAAATTTCTGGCAACTGAATGCACCGCTAACATCAGAAGTTCTTGTTAATTCTCCTTTAATATATTCTAATACATCTGATACAAAAAAAGTTACCCTCTTTTGGGTGACCTCAGCTGGGGACATCAAAGTCTTCTGACATGTCATTCTGACACTTCTGTACTGCCAGTACCATCGTCATCAGGAAACTTTGTCAGCACAGTTTCATGGTTTTGCGCTGAAGCCATGGCTATAAATATCAAACATGCTCAGTCCCAACTTGTAAACAAGTCCCTGAGTAGCCATGAGTGGGCTCTGATGGAGCTGATAACATTTCTCAGCTACTCACTACTGTTAGCCTGGTCCCTTTCCACTGTGCTGTTTCTTGTGGGGTTTTAGTTTGTTCAGGTTTTGTTTTTCCCCAATTTTTCTAATTTAGTGTCTATCATGGTATTGATTGTGTACAGAAGCATAGGCAAATGAGATTTTTCATTGTCTAGGAGAATGGTTTACTTTCTAAATGAAGTTACAAGGTCTGTCTGGATGATCTGCCTTTGGTAAAATCATGTTGCACATTTCCTATGGAACTGTGAGTCTATTGTTTTTTTTCTTGAAAATCTGAGGCTTACTTGGGTACCCATGGACTAGTGAAGTTCAAGACTACTGTATGAATTCAGTTCCCCTGAAAACTCTCAGTGCATCAGAAATCCTGTGACATAAATTATATTTCATTTTGAGAAAAAACCAAAGTCATGCTAGCCCTCCTTTGCTGCAAAAGCAGGGTTTTTTTATGCCAGTGATAAGATGAAATGTTCTAGAAACAGCCTGCAGCTTATTGCATTACCCTGCCAAAATGAAACTATGAAAGCCAATATGCTTTCATAGTTTAAGCAAACCTGCTTAAGGAATTGCAATTTTAAAAGCAGAACAGTTGTTTGAAATGCAAATAAATATTTTGGAAAGTTTCTAAATAGTATTGTGTTATTTTTACAGGACACTGATTCTCACGCCATGGAAGTTATAGCCATTTAATTGTATTTTATATGGTACCAAACTTTCTGCCAAAATCTGGTGCTGGAATGTTTTTCGTTGTTACGGGTCTATCAACATTACATAATTTACTGACTGCATCATGTGTGACACACATGTCTGTGCTTAACCTTTACAGTTGGGATATCTGAGCCTGCTTTAATCAAATGTTACACTGCCAAATGGGTGTTATTCTTTAAAGCTTCCTTGCCAAGGAAACAGGTCTGAGTTTTTGTATGCCCACCCGTTAGAGGTTGCTATCAAATTTAAAAGAACTTAATTAGCAACAAATTGGCATTTAGTAGAGCCCAAAATTTAGGCTTGGTTGCCTTTTTTCTATTAACTAACCCTTTGTTTCTATAGCAAGCGTCCAAAAGCTATGGACTGAAAAGTGCGCGTCTATACTTTCAGAAAACCAGTAAGGCTTCTTTGCAGAAAGAAAAATGGAGAAATGCTGGAGTTGTTAAAATGCAAAATAATTTCTTCCTCCTTAGAGGTGTCTGTGGATACCCCCCACACATTCTGCCTATTCTCGCTGCTATTGATCTTGCCTCTTCAAACAGCCCTTTCAGTGGTGTAAGGGCAAAGCCTTTGGGGTTGGATTTCGCACCCCTCAGGGTAACTGAGAGCAAGATTTGCTCAGTTGTTGGACAGCACAATGTAGTTATCAGTAACCTGCCCCACAGGGGCCTTTCTTCTGGAATCCCTTGATTAAGCTGATGTCCATTTCTCCATTCTGAACTTGAGGTAGTAACCTAGGCTGCAATTTATACCATCTTTTGGGAAACCCAGATACCTCGGAGGGTTTCTTTGCTGAAGTAGTGTTGAAGGAGATGATTATGAGCACCTTTCAGAACAGGAGCAAATAATAACCTACAAAAGAAAAGCTTTGGCTTAGAAAACTCTCTCCTTCCTCTGTCTTTGCTCAGCCTACCCAGCTGTTTGTTGACTGTGAAAGACATACATAGAGCAAAGACTCTCCTAAAATGCTGTGCAAGATTATGGTGAGTTTCCTACCAAGTTGCTGCTTCATTGCTTTCAGTAACATTCAAAAGATAGTGTGGATTGCAAATCCCAGGCCACGACTTGCCCATGGGGGTGGCAGCAGCTGTGCTGGAAGGACATGGAGATGCCCCTGGATGTGGCTCTCATGTGGGCTTGTGTGGGGCAGAGTTCCCAAGGCAACAAAAAGGGCAGGGTTTTTTTTAGTCATTGAGACTAAAATTGAGACTAAATTAAGTCATTGAGGCTAAAAAATCACACACCTTCCTGTGTAAAGTACAAAAGCAGGGCAATTCCACCAGCCTCTGAAGCAGAAGAATGAAGCCACTGATTTCAAACTGATTTCACATGCCTGAAGTAAGCACTATACATAAGTATGTTTCAGGGTTTGAGCTAAAGGTTCTGTCCTGGTGTTGGTGAGACCAGCAGCGACACCTCACACAGCTTCTTAAACAAAAGCATCAAATCCAAGGCTTTTTCCCAGAAAATTGTGCACATCCAGCTTCTACTGCTCTGTGCCAATTGAAATACAGACTTCAGGAAGGTCAGTTCAAATCCGGTGTGATACAGATAGAGACAGTAATTTATTTGCTTGTCTGGATCCCAGAAAATTCTTTGCATCAAAGACAGTGTAGAGATACCCATCTCAAACTCTGTTTTCCCAGAAAACAAGGAAGACAGGGCATGGGTAAACTATTAAGTTAAAGATCCTCTCTGGACCAAGGGTAGTTGGTTTAAATAAATAGAGATTTTAAGCAACACTATAAGAATATATCTTTTCCCAGACTGTGTGTTTGTAAATATTAAGCATTAATTGAGAATGACTGTTACCTATGAACTTGGAGGGAGCTAGAATTATTGAAGGGTGGGTTGGGGGGGTTTTCTGGTTTATTGCTTGACTAATCAAAACATTTCTGTGCCATTAATTATTTTCAATGACTAAAGCTGTATGTGGGTTAAAGACTTAAAAATTATCTGATTTGCAGCTCTTTTCTATTTCATTTTGTAGGTAGTGTAAGTGATTCTGTGTCATGAGAAAATGTATACAACATTGATAAATCCATAAAGTATTTGACCTTTAATCAATCCTAATATTTGCAATCCACAGAGCCTTCTTAAATGCCTGTAACCTTGGCCCTTCCACTCCCATTCATCACAATTAGTGTTTGAGCTGTCTGATGCAATGCACAAAGCATTGCATGTTGACATCCAATATTTTATCATTAATAAAATAAAATTTAAAAAAATAAAAAAAGCAAGAAACATTCCAAGTATTTTTGCTGGTTTGATATTTTCCAGTGCAGTGCCAGGAGAGGGAAAAGGACAGTTGTGATTTATGTTAGTGCTAGCAGACATTGTTAATTAGTGTTTACTGTTAGCAGAATGTAGATTAAGTTGGCTCTCCAAACAAGTTGATTCTTGAAGTTATGCTAATTTTCAGTGATGGTTAACCTTTTCATAATGAGAATACTGTTTGTAAAATCCTTAGGTAAACCGTATGGATTGGGTTTTAAGCAAGAGTTAAAGGAATCTGGAGCAGGAGCATGTATGAATTATACGAGAGCTTTGGACCAAACCATGCAGGTCTCATTTATGCTATAATACATGAGTTAATGCTGGTAGGATTCTTACAAGAAAACTAGCATTTTCTCCTATGCCCTAAGACTTTTATTATTGTCTTGATCAAAGAACACTGCAGTGATGGATGGAAATACTAACAAGATTTACCCACAGAGAGGTTGGCTTCTGTAGACAGCTGAATGATTCAATGCAGAGAACAACAGGCTCCTCATGAAGGAACTTGAAGTTGTGCTCTGCATCCAGGGAGTTGCTTTATTTTTTGGGGGGTACCTTTTATTCTTTGTGTGCTTTGTCAGTAAAAATTTCAAAACTTTTTCCTTGGACAGTCTTCTCTCACACACGTTCCTGTGTCATGTACAAAGAATAACACATTAGGATTGAGATAAGCATGATAAAAATAATATTACTGAAATTTCCTCTTGTAGCATTTTGTTTCACATCACCTATGATTCACAACCCCCATGAGGGAGTAGGTGCTGCCCAGGATTTTTGCTGAGAGTGAACTTGTATTTCCTTTGCCTTTGGAATGAAATATGAGCCCTTGGATCTCTGCTATATAAAAGCAACATTTGGATCTGTTATCGTACAGCTATTCGTCCAATTTCAGACCTGTAATGTGCTCCCCAGACCTCTCCCACCCAGTACCAAAATACTCTTCCACTGGAATCATAGGAACATTTATGTTGGAAAACACCCCCATCAACCCAGCAGTGCCAAGACCATCATTGTACATGTCCCCAAGAGGCACATCTATACATCTTTTAAATCCCTGCAGGGATGGTGACTCCACCATTTCCCTGGGCAGCCTATTCCTGTGCTTGACAACCCTTTCAGTGAAAGGGTCCAATCTAAGAGTATTCTTTACACACACATATATATCTGCACACTTTAATATATATGCATTTATATCTCTATATCTTTCAGAATGAGGAGGTATAATGACTATTTCAACATCAAAAAGTCAAAAGTGCAAAGAAACAGCAACATTAAAATGTTTGGACATGTAAGTTCCATCTTTCCTGGTAAGGTTTTATGTTCTCTTTCTCTATCTTGAAGATTTTTCTTAGCATAGTTTTTCTAAGTCTTAACAATTTATTAGCAGGAATTATGCTTTCAATGGAAATCATAAAAAAATGACATGGGAATATGATCTAAGTCACCATTCTCCCCCAGTGATATTTCTCTTTTTTTTCCAGCTGTTTTGCCAAGGCAAATAATGTGATTATAACTGAGCACTGATGTGTAAGAATTAGCATGCTTGGCCTCAGCAATGCTGGATGGGAGAATGAGTATGATTTCATTTTTACTGCAGTTACCACACAAACTCTTTCTGCCTCTCCAGCTTTTCTAATTATTTTCTTTTTTTCTGGTGGAATTTTCACAGGAATGCCATGGAAAGATTTACAAACTTTTTGGCCAGGTTGACCACTAGCTTCTCTGTCATCCTGATTCTGTTGACAAGACTGTGAGTAAAATCTCAGCCTGCTCCAGAGAGCTCAGGGATCACATCGTTTGAGTGTGGGAAATATGGGCTGTAGCATTATTGTACAAGGGGTAAAGCACCAGAACTTCAGTTCTGCACAAAAGAGGCTCTGAGAGAAAGCTGTAGGTGCAGAGGCTGACAAAATTAGTTCATTCTGCTCTCTTTAGTGGAACTGTAGAATGCTAAAGGAGCTGATAACCTATCCATAAATAAAAATTGTGGCAGGAATTAAATTCTGCTGAGTATTGAATATCGTTAACTCCCCGAAGAAAATGGCTAATCATCAGAACTCATGTTTTCTGCCATTCATGCAGGGAACATAAAGTTCAAGAGGTCCCAAAGAACATCCATTTCCTTGACTTCATCTATGCACAAAACCTCCATTGTGCAGATTTTGCACATTTTTATAAGGCTTAATCAGATAATACTTGCTGCTTTGTTTCAATCTGGCATAAAATGGAGTGGCAAAGGTATTTGCCCCTGTCTGTGATGATAAGGTTTTCCATGATGGAAAGTCTGCAAAGAGGTCACCTTAACAGCAATCCCAGGTATGAGACTGAAAATAGCTAAATTTAGGTTGGAAATATTTTCTCAGTTCTGTGGAACAATTAGGTCATCTTGATAAAATGTTGTAGGGTGCTACAAGTAGTCTCAGGTATTTATCAGCAAGCATCTGTTTTCAGACAGGGGCTAATTGTGTGGATGGTCTATGAACTCCACTTGTGTTTCCATAAACACACACTGCCCTGTGAAGGGAAACACCTAAAACCAGCTTTTTTACCATACTGCTGGAGAGACTTTGACTGAAGATCTGACATATATTGAAATGCTGTGATCTCTTCCTTCCTCTCTTTGACTTTGCAATCTCTAAGAAACATTTTTAGACATATACATCCTCTAGGAGACATTTTTATTAGTCCCATGTTTTAGGGAAAAAGCTGTGCCAATATTGTGAATTAGTACTATTCCATAGCTTTTGATTGCCCAGCATTCAATCTTCTGCTGGTTTTTTGCAGCTTAATGTCAGAAATGCAGTGCTGGTGAGACTTGTCATTGGTCTATTGTACATAGAACACAGAACTGCTACTGTGATGCTCATTTATTGCTGCACGAAGTTGTGTCAGCTCTCCTGGCACAACTTCATGAGAGAGAGAGCAAATCTGTGAACAATGCCCCTGGAAGTGTTTGTATGGAAAGTAAATAGATGAGGAATGAATCCCACTGTCTAATGCAGTCCTCCATACAGGCAGATGTTATCATGGTGTATTTGAGCCTCTGCATGTGGCAGGTATTTCCCCCAAAGTCTTCCTTCCTTTAAATCCCTGCCCCACTGCACACAGGAACTGCTCAGGCTGAGCCAGGGCACCTTCCTGAGGACATGACTGTGGTCATAAGTTTATTCCTCAGACAAGTGTTTGGGATGTTAATAACAGTGTTGCCTGAGTAAATGGAGTAAGGTTCAACTCTCACACTTGACTCCCTTCTGCCCTGAATGTGTTTCCTTAGGGCTTGGAGTCAGTGCCCGTTCTCTTCCCATTCTCTGTCTCCTGTTTCCTTTCATACCCAACACTCATTTGAAACAGCCAGCCATATACAGACACTGGAACTGTTTATCTTTGTAGAGTGTGCATTATCTAGGCTGTTCAGCTTTTTGCCTTAAATCTTTTGTGCCTCCTTTTTCTGAACTTGACTCATTTCCTTGAGCCTTGTTGTTTAGCAGCCTTTTTATCCAGATACTAAATTCAGAACAGGTGACCTTACCCTGCAACCATTTTCTTTTCCAGTCTGAGGTTTCCTGAGTTCACTGTCTTTTTAAATTTTTTTCCTAACAAATCTCTTTTTTGGCAAGTCCTGAACCAACTTTTGGAAGTCTGTGGCCTAGGTTATTCCTAAGTGCTCAGCAAATACATCCTCAGGCCGAAGTGTGGTTTCAGATGAGAGAAAAGAAACCTGGTAGCATGGCAACAGTAATCCCTGAAGGTGAGCTGAATCATCTGTTACTGCATGAGCTTTCCATAGCTTTATACTGGGTTTTCTCACTGCAGTTCTTTCTTTTAGTCTAAAAGTTTTTACAGTGGTCTGATTAAATATTATTCTTTCTGTGTATTCTGACTTGGGAGTTTAGGGAGTCCTTCTTCTCCTCTTTCCTGCAAAGGGAAGGGAGGAGTAAAAAGGTATATGTGACCCAGCAAGGTGGAAGTTTCTTTTGAAGCTGTTTATAGGTAAATGTTGTGGTATGTGAAAGTATTCTCCTGAAAATTCCTAAAAATTTGCTTATCAATGTCTCTTGAAAAACTTGGGAACCCTAAAGTAAAAATATAAAAGTGTTAGTCTGTAGGGCTGCTGGATTTGCCCTCTGGATTTGACAGTGCAGACCCCAACTAGAAGAGTTGTGTAGGTAATGACACATCACATAGAAAAGACAGTAAAATAAGAAGTTGTAGTTCTCTGCCAGGAATTAGAAAATGAAATTTGCATCCAAGTTTATGTGAATGAAGTGACGCTGTTCTTTTCCAATGGATGAGTCTACAGAGGCATTGTGGTTGTTCATATCCACACATCTTTATATATGGCAGCTTTATCATTGAAATATCAGCAGCTCAGAAACAAATATCAAAGTAAATACTTTTTCCTTCATTTTAGTTCAGTGAATTGTTAACAGCTGTTGCTTCCACTGCAGTTTGGGAATATTCTGTAATAGGAGAAGAAACTTCGTGGTCTGAAGTCCAGCTCCTACAGGACTATTCGGTTATCAGAGGCTTATGACAGTGGCTTGTCCATATGTGGAGGTGCTTGAATTTCCCCCTGCTAAACTCACAGAGCTACAGGGAGCCTGGGCTTGTATGGTCTGTACCTTATATCAGTTTTACATTGCTGATAAGCGACTGTGAAGCTCAGCTGCACCTGCTGCCCTTGGGACAAACACGCTGGGGCAGTCAATGCCCTGCACTTTTGGGGCTCCCACTGTCTGTGTTATGTGGTGTTGGGGAGGAGAGCAGTGTTTCCCAGGGGGAACTTGGGGTGATGTGGAGGAGCCTGTTTGCCTCCTTTGCCACCCCCGTGATGTGTTCAGTGCAGTGGAATCCATTGCACAAGGGTTTCTTGGGGTACAGGACCATCACTCCCAGCCAGTATGTGCATTTACCCACCTTTCTCATGGCCCATGGTAGTGGCTTTGTGATTGACAGGCTTGATGTTCCAGAAAAATTGTCAGAATCGTGTGCCATTGTGAGATTTCACACACACTGAGTCATGAGCTGTGAAAGCACGTGCTTCCCTGAGCCACAGGGCTTGGCAACCCTATGTCTCTGTTATAAACATATAAATCTCTGGCTGACCCCTATTTTATTTAAAATACAGGTGGAATTGGTTGGAAGGCTATAAAGCTGTTAAGAAGGCATTCAGCAAGACTATGTGAGACTAACCATTCAGCACTGTTTTCTTGGAAAGCTAGATATTGTATAATTAGTCCCTTTTATTTGTTTTGCTTCTGATGCCTTCAAGTGTGTTTGGGTAATATTTCCTCATTACCACATGGGATAAAATTTACATTCCTGTAAAGCAATAAAGACGAAACCAAAAAAACTGGTCTTGCTTCCAGAAGCTGAAGATGTAAGGAAACACCAGACACTTCAGCCTGCAGTAAAGCACTGAGTTGGCAATGCTGCTGCTGTTCTTTACACCAGGATATATAATACATGCTCCCACAGAAAGCAGCAGTGCTCAGCTTCCAGGGAGCACCCAGACTTCTCGAGGAAACCCAGAAACCACAGCAAAGAGGCAGATTGAAAGGATCCCCTAATGAGTAAATACATCCAGGGCTTTTAGTTCCCCATCTGCTGTTTTGACAAATGTGTGTGAGCTGTTTTGCCAGCAGATATCACTATGTGTGTCCAAATTACAAGTGAGAATGAGAGAGAAAAAGCATTTCTCCACTCATAAGCGACAGGCAGATTTAGGAAGGTCTGCTGGAGTTTATGTGCATTATTAGGCACGTTTTTAATTCTTTTGTCAACCTCTATTACGAGGTCATTTCACTTCAATGCAAATTAACCCATAATTTTTCACCTTCATATGTTCCTTTTTCTCCATAATATATATTTTTAATGTGTTGCTCAATCACAGCCCTCTAGAACAACCTAAAAGCCTTTAACTGTCTGAATTGAATTACTGTGGCCTTTCTTGTCAAAAAGAGCTCCTGGATTTATATCTGTGTACATTGACACTATAAAATGTTACTTTCTTTTCTCTCTTCTGCAGGCAAAGAGCTATAAAAATCAAGTTTCATTGTCATTTCAACCTTTGTTCTAAAACATTATGATGTGTAGAAAATTGATTGTACTGGAATTTAGTATATACAACAAAAGGAAACTTTGTTGAAATCCAGAGGGCCATTTCTGTTCATTTGATAAATGTATTAGTTTTTTTGGTTTCCTGAATTACCAGGTAAAGGGCAACATTTTCCAGATCTAACTAATTTCACTGAAACATATGAAAGACAAATACCAGAAGTCAAATCTAACATATTCTTCCCATGGGCCTTAAAAAAAACCCACCCCAAACTCTTTATTTTGAAAAGCTAAAGCTAGAGTTCAAAATTAAATGGATGATTCATGTGAGATATGTGAACTGAACAACACATTGAGCTGTTGCACCAGCTGATATGGCCTGGGTTTTCTCAGCCCTGCTAAAGAAAAGAAACAAGAGGTGAAAAGAATTGATTGCTGTGCTACTCCATCTACTCAAGAGTTGCCGTATCTCAGGGTCACAGCAGAGCAGACCCTCTATGAGGAGCTCTGTGCCTGGGTGAGAGCTGTCAGCTCCATGGGTACAGGGCCAAATTTTTGCTCCTTTTTTCTCCCCAGGGCATGGAGGAGCTGAGTGCTGGACACCCTGCAGGCAGAGGGTGCTGCTCAGCAGAGGTGGCTCTGCAGAGCCTTTGCTTGTGCTGGCAGCCCCACTGCTTCTACAGCTGCAGCTCTGAGCCGTGGGCTGCTCCTCCAGGAACCTATTCCCTCCTGCTGGCACCTTCCTGATGGGAGGAGAAGGCTCCCATCCCATCCCATCCCATCCCATCCCATCCCATCCCATCCCATCCCATCCCATCCCATCCCATCCCAGATGTGTTCACCACTGCTTTAGAGGCTCCTGATCTCACAGGGATGAGCAAAGGGTCCTACTGGGTTTTGCCATGGATGTTGCCAGTCTGAGGGATGCAGCAACTTCTGCAGTCAAGCAGCAGGAGAAATAAGCAGTTCAAACTAATAAAAGTAATTGTTATCACTTCATTGGCAAAATCACAGTAGGTTATATTTCTTACTGAAGGTACTGAAAGAAAAAATTGTTGCCCTGAGTTTTTAAGATTTTCTAAGCCTTCTGATGTTTACATTCTTGTAATGAACTTTCTCACACACTATATGTAAATAACTTATTCTTTTATGGAGGAGGAGAAATTTGATGGACTGTTGATTTGTCCAGTGTTATTGGAGAGGTGGCACTTTCACCCTCCAATCCACTGTCACTTTTGGAAATCTATAAATGTTGGAATCAGAAAATAAAAAGCCCCTTTTTTGCCTTGGAAAGAGCAGCGAGTCTGTGTTGTGTTGTTTCAGGTCCTAGAGTGACAAAAAATCATGTTCTTGTGGTAAAAGTTATAATATATATCCTACTTTTTTTTTTCTTTTTGAGTAACAATAACTTTAAGCAAAGGGAAATGTTCCCAACTGGACAAATGAGAATCCTTGATTTAATCTACTATCTGAGAGATGTTATGTCCCCAGCAAATATTAACCTCTGCCTCTTGATGGAAAAAGACCCCCTCTGCCCGTGTCAGTCACATTTATTTCAGTCTAGACGAAATAGCTCCTAGGTGCTGTAGGGAGAAACAATGATGTCTGAGTGCCTCCTGGAGAACATTCAGACCTTGAGCATATTTTGGTTTGTACTGGAGTTGAACTTGATGTGATAGGTCTGGAAAAATATAGAGCTGACAGTCTATATACACAACCAGGTTTTTAGTCCACATGGATAATGAGACCTAAGCACCCAGCCACTCTTTTTTTTTGTGCCACTGTCAATTTAAAGTGCATTTTTAAATGAACAGTGGGGTTATTTGGGTCTATTAATTACAGTAATTGTTTCCTGCGTGGAAACCACATGTATGGGATGTGAAAGGCGCGTGTGTGTGAGAGGGAACGCTGGCCTGTGTGAGACTGGAGCAATTCCCCTTTGAAGATTTTTTTAATCCCTAGAGAGGGAGCTTGTAATGAGCAACAACATTTATGCTGAGGACTTCAATGCTCCTTGTTGCCCCATCCGTTGCCTTGCCTTTCACATGGAGATTAAAGTCAGTGGTTGGAGCTGCTCCTCCTTTTCCCATGTGGCTGACATAAATTCTACATCAAATGGAGAGGAGGAAGGGCAGGTTTGGCTGTCAGCAAAAAATGAAGGAGAGGTCTGAGAGCAGCAGGAGCAGGGGCTCAGTTCTCATTAATCTGGAGGGCAGCAGAAGAGTAAACATAAAACCTTGGGAAGATGCCTACTGCGCCCTTTAAACAAAGAGCCTGTGATTGGCATAATAAGGAGAGCAGTGCTGATGGATAAATGGGAAAATGCTTTTCCTAAGGTTTACCTGTTAATGGAAATGATGGGAAACTCATGCAGATTTTTATAGTTGGTATAAAGCTTTAAAGCTTTGATTTGTGCATTAAGCAAATACAATAATGATCCTGTAGTTTAATTTCTAACCTGTGTTCTATTACAAGTCTCTCTATTTTAACTTTCTCAAGGAAGTTGTCTTTCTGCCTGGTTATGGTATTTTTCCTAGTGCAGAACAATGCCAGAGGAAAAATCTTTGGGCAAAGTTTGGGATTAATCTCACATTCTTGAAATGCAGAATGTTATTTCCCCTTTTACATCTCCTTTTGCTGCAGTGGCACATCTCAAATGTGACTCAGCCCGTGTGTGTCCCTAAAATTTTCCCTGTGGAGCAGCTTAGTTTGGAGAGAAGAAGGAAGAGATGAAAAAAATTCAGCAACACATCCTGACAGAGGCCAGCCAGAGAGTGTGGCTTTATTAGGGAAGAGATATGCTGGGAAGAGAGACAGTAGATCTCCTGAGACATCTAAAAGCAGATAGTTTCTATGTTGGAGTCATGGCATGGGCATAAATCCCCCTTCAAAGGCAGTGGGGTTCATAGTTTATATTGTCATGCCTTCAGCTTGATTTGAGCATCATTTGCATATTCTCTTTTTATTTTTCTTCTGTGCTGAGGTCCTGTTCTCTGCTCATCCACACAGAAGATGAGAGGCAAAGACTCTGTTCTGATGTACCCAGGAATATAAAAGCAAGAGGAGTAGAGTCAGCACGAGGTTTTTATCCAACACTTAGTTTGGGAAGGTCCCTGTGCATGAACATGGCAAAACTTACTCCTGACACAACTGGGACAATAAACAGTCAGAAATCGAAATTTTGACTACTCTAATCAATCCTGTTTCCCCTGTTTTTCTTTATTTCCTGGGGAAATATTTATATTTGTTTATACAGGCCTTTTTACCTCTTTTCATCCCACCTGATACATGCAAGATACATACAAAGACATCAAGGTTCAGAGACAAGGCTATGAAATAAAACCCTGTTATTTCAGCTAGAAACTTGAACCACCACAGAAGATTATTACAAAGGTTTTAGGCTGGGGTAGTCTTTGGTACTTCTTGAGCAGAGCTGAATATCAGAAAAGATTTATGTCAGCAGTGAGATCCAGCTAGGAGGAAACCACATTTTTCTCTCTCAAAAGCCCTGTTGCTACCTCATACTGTTTACTGTCTTAGTGAAACTATTTCAGGACTTTTCTGGAGTTTAGCAAGAAAGTTGACGTTGATGATATTTGAGGCTCTGCTGATTTTGATGAGTAATAATAGGTGGTTTCTCTGAAGCCCCTGCTTTAGTACTAGGTAACATCACATCACTTGAGCACTAAATATCCAGCTAGACCAAATGAAGAAATAGCTGGGCTTAATTCCTGGCCCAGTGACTGTTTCTCCTTTTTCCAAGAGGTGAATTTTGCAGTTCTGTCCAGTGTTCATGCAGTGAGGTCAATGGAAAACTTTAATCTTGGCTTTGTTGTCTGTACACCAATTTATGGGACAGGATTCTCATGGCAGTTTTCTTGTAGCAAAGCCAGAACAGAAGGAAATTTGCTCTTACCTGGGCTTATTCACCAGAACAAGGAGACTCAGCTGGCTTTTGTGATGTGAGCATTCCAGGGGAAAAATAACTCTGGCAGATGCTCTCATGCTAGTGCATTGATACAGAAAAGAATAAAGTTTTTGTGAGCTCATTAAGTTCTGAGTACCAGAAAAGGAAATTAAGAGAAAGATGAATCTGACAAGGAATCTGTGTTTGATTCTAGCAGGTATTTTGAGTGAAAGTGAAAAATAAAATATCTTCTTTCTGAAACTTTCACCTATTTTAAACCACTATATTTTGAAGCATTTTTATGATGACAAAGTAATCTATGCAAATATTAATGTAGTAAAATTTAATTAAGATAAATCTATTAGTTGTTTTAAATGCATAATTTAAAATTGTGTCTTCAATCAAATAAATAAATATAATAGTCCCTATCAGTGAACTCCATCAGCCTAATGGCTTACTATATTTTATTTGCTTTATTAATGAAGAAAAAACCAAACTTCTGCATGAGTTATTTTATATTTAGACATGATTAAAGGTTCTTGCAGCATCAGGGGATATTAACAGGCAATTATATTTTGAGTTTATAATGGATTGATTATTCCTTCCTGAGAGAACAGCAATGCACAGACAAACTGCATAGAAATAACATGTCAGCAATGTCATACTACTGTACAGATTTTAAAGATAAATTTCCATCTGGCAAGCAGACATGCAGGAAGGAACTTCTGTTCATGTGGCTTTCACACAAAGTTCATCGGGGATAAAACCCGGCTTGAAGATTCATTTCTGCTTCTCACACTTGGCAAATGTTAATTTACTCTAGATGTTTTTTAAAGAGATTGAGTAGGAATAAGGAAAAAATAAGGAAAAAGCTGTGTTTCTTCTCTTGTTCCATTGGCAGTTTTGGACTAATCAGATTGTCCTCCTAAAAACCAAGAGCCAAACAGAAAAACAAATAGAATTAAAAAAAGAATAAAGACAACTAGAGACTGAGAACAAAAGTGCTCTGCAAATATTAGTACTTCACTGAGAACTTCAATGTGCTGAACAAACAACAGTTAATTTAACCTCTGTGAGGAAAGATAAATAATAAAAACATTCACAAATTAGAAGGCAGGAAGAGAGCCCGAGCAGATTGGAATTATATCCCTGCTGACTTCAGTGGTCTTTGCAGAAGGTCTCCTCTCATCTGAGCGAGGTCAGTGCTGCTGACTGCCACAGGAAGAAGATGAGAGCCAGGTTCTCTTCTGTCTTTCACCCCAGTGCTACCCCAGCATCACACCAGGTGAGATAATGGAATAACACACAGGTGTTCACTAGAGAACACATTGAGCTTGTTTCCCTGAGCTACACACCACTGATAAAGTGAAGGATTATACTCTGTTGCTGTAGCACTGCTTGACCCGAGGTGTTCAAGGACTATTTGCAAAAAAGGCACTGCATATTTTGGGAAGGAAGAAAAATCGATCAGACAAAAAACACATGATACTTTTATTTGGCATAGTATAATAGGAAGTTATCTTTGCCCATGGAATTCAAGCCACTGGCTGCCCATGGAATTCAAGTTACTGAACTGCTACTGGCAAACAAACTAAATATTAAATCCAGCAGAAGAAATGAATAAAGATAGTTGAAAGATAGAATTTTAAACTGGAACAAAAGCTGGAATTTCAAAACCGACTTTATTCTGAGCTGAAATGAAGTGTCAGTCTCAGAAATTTATTTAGGGAGAAAAATATTGAAATGATTTAAAAACATGTTTAACTACCTTGAAATTTTAAATGGTGATGAGATCAAGGGTTCATGCAAAATATTTTGACAATATTAATGTATGTTTTGTAAAGGAAAAAAGATTTCATTTAAATGTTTGATTGTTGTTTATTTTTTTTTTTAATAACACTTCAGCTTCATGGTTTTTAAGGAATAGATTTGAATAGTCACAAGGGAAATATGCAGCTGATTCATAAGCACCAGTGGATTTGTCTTTAAGGCCAGTTGTACAATACTCATCCTGCACGTTCCATGCTACTTATGAGTTTTTTTGAGATAAATAGTTTAAAACAAAATGGACTGTAGTCTTTGCCACTAGCAGGAGTTACCCAAATCTGTCTAAGAAAGAGTGTGCCTTTTGGATATTTTTGTATTTACATTGCATATCACCTTTCCAATGGCCACTGTAGAGTTGTTCCCTATTTTACAGAGAGCTGATTTATGTGCCAGTTGACTCTCTGTGGTTCCCCGAAATGAAGGCTTGTTTTAAAAGTGAACTATATTGTAACTCAACCTGGTAAGTGTGGGAGACAGCTGTCTGCAGTTCATATTTTGAAATATTGTTTTAATAATTGTTCCTTTCCTTTTCTTAAATCAGTGGTATAATATTGGGATTTTAGGTAGAAACACCCATTTCTTATAAGAGAAACAGACTTGCAGAGCATGAGGCTTGGAGATGGGGCACCTGTTAGCTATTTTCTCAATCAGTCACAAACTGGGATCTGGATTCAAACAATTCCTCAGACACTGGGATGAATGGAAAAAAGATGTTAGCTGGTAACTAGCTAGCCAAAGTAGAAAACTGTCTCTGCTGAGCAATGAACTTTAAAATGGAGGAGAGGAGGAACAAACAGGGCTGATTTTCCCTGTGACAAAGAGGGTGAGGCTGGCATACATGGAGAAGCCAGGTTGGGCAAGTAGGTCAGAAAATCAGCTACAAGTCATTGAAGAGGGTGAACAGTTGGATGCTGAAGTCAAAAGTCATTGGTTTCTGTGCTGGAAGTACTCACTGAGTATGAAAATTTGCCAACCTACTTGGCAATCTGAGTATCTGAGTAACTTGCCTAATATTAGCTAGCCAGGTTTCAACATTTTGACCTAAACCCCATTGGTTTTTGTAATCCCCTATAGAATTACTGCAAAGCATAGAGCTCTGAACTTAACAAATTCTAGGTAAATAAGGCCTTGATTCATCAGTATTTGCCAGATTAAATAATTTCTTAGTACACATCCTTTGGACCCCAAGATTTCTTATGGTCCTGCATAATAAACTGTTTGTGCAATTAGCAATAAATTTGTCACTGTAAGTCACTCTTTAAAGCTGGGAACAAGTATAACATTTATCAGTGTGTTGGAGTTTTCAGTTAAAAATAGCCATCCTGTTTTCATATGGCCAGGGCACTTTCAGGCTTGTGTTCTCCAGCTCTGTTGATCCAGGTAAGGTAACAGAATCAGCACGAGTATGTGATAGAGAATGGTATTCTTTGTACCGAAATGAAGCTTATTTGCTGAAGGAAAATCTGCCAAGTTTGAATTCATTGCATCACCACCTCTTTCAGCATTGTTTTTTGGGCTTTAATGAATGTTTGCCACCACCTGCTTTAATATCAATAGGCTTTATCTGAAATGTGCAGCTGGTGGTATTAATGATAACACACCAAACAAATGTGCAGGGTTAACACATCCTGCAAAGCCAAAGAGCACCAGTGCTGAGCATGCAGCACTCAGGAAGTCACACACAGCAGAGATTTTCTTCACCCTGGGCACTGAGGTGCAGCATGGGCCCCTGAGGTACCAGGCTGGCAGATGTCTCTGCACCCAACTCCACGGTGAGCTTCCTGAGGCTGCTGCCCACAGCACTAAAATGGCATTTAGATATGTAATGTGGCATTGACTTTCACAGCCTTTACAGAACTGGTGGTTATTTATTTGGAAATCTCAGACATGAGGTGTTATTAGATTTAGGGAGCAGTCTGTGTAATTTAGATATCCTTAGGCTCCCTAGAAGACACCTTAATTAATACCATTTCCTTGATTAGCTGATTCCTAATTAAGTTTAATGTGGAGTATATATTTCTTTAATTTGCAGTATATTTTTATTTCCTTCGGTTTAATTTTGTAATACATCTTTCAGGCCACTTATCACGTCTATTAGCTTTACAAAATCAAAACTGAGGCAATTTACAAGAAAGAGTTAAGCTCACTAGAAGCTTCAACCTCTAAGAGGTCTCTTTTATATCAGTAGGAGAAGAACAATCTGAGCCCCCACAAAAATCATACCTGACCTATGTGTGGAGGGTGGTGCTGGGCAAAGTTGAAGTCTGAGAAGGAAAAGGGGGAGACTTGGGGCAAGAAGGATTCCAAAGAAAGGATTTAATTATATTGGAATTAACTCTAAACCATTCAACTGGGCTGAAACAAAATTAATTATAAAGCATTTGTTTTGAAGAAGCTGAGCCAGAAAAAGCACAATGCTGCCAAATAATATTTAATAATTGTATTCAAAAATTAGAAAAAGAACCCTTTGGGACTCTTAGTAGATCATTGAAACCAACTGCTCTTTTGATGAAGTATGTGTCTTTCTCAGATTAAATTACAGGGGCTGTCTCATGTTCTCATGAGATTCTGTAAACCTATATTACATTATTTTAGTAAAAGGAAAGTAAAAAGAATTAATTGGTTATCATGGACTTTCTAAGGAAGGGCAGAGCAGAATTTTAACGAGCAGTTACTCAGCTGTCTGTTTTACTGCTTCCCCCCAGCCTGAGCCTCTTGTTTTCTATGGCACTGGGAGAAAGTATTTTCTTGAACAATTTCACATTTCCTGGCCCTGCTCATGTCTTGCAAGTGATGACGTGTCCTAGAAAATAGGGCAACAGAGAGAGAGTGATGGCTCTTGAGTGAGTTGGGAAAAAACACAAGGAAGCCTTAACAAAGAGAGAAAGTGATGTTTTTACCTTTTGCTTTGGCTTCAGCCATGTCTAGACACAGCTTTATGTGCTTAATGGTAACCACAGGAACCAGGAGAGAGTCACCTCGCTCATTAGGGCCTCCTTGAGACATCGTGTGCCACTAAAATTTCCAGCATCAGCTCTAGCAGGACCTGGCACTGGGATTTTGGCTTCTTGAAAACAAAAGTCTTGAGTGCCATGGATGTGCGCTCCAAAATGCATCCAACTCTGGTACAGGCTGTTCACAAGCAATGCAGCTCCCCCTTGAAACTCGAATATGGGTGCATATTCCCTGCTAACTAACTTCAGGCAATGCCTCAGTGTTTGTGTTGGTTTGATGGATAAGGCTTTCTGAGATGTTTTGTGTGGAGAACTCAAATGTAGTCACAAATGAGAGAAATGTTAATTGGATCAGACAGCTCTGTGTTAGATCTCAGGTGCCCCACAGCTATGAGCCTTTTTTCTTTTCAACAGTGTTTTAGTCAAGAAGTGGAATTAATGTTTGGTTTGTCTTAACATGGCTCCTTTCTTGCCCATTTTGAGACTCCTACTGGGAGATAATTGAAGTTCCTCCTGGGAGAGTTTCTGCAGAAAAACCATGGGTTTTTTCAGGCTCTTTTTCTGTTTTGCCTCACTTAAAATTCATGGCAATATAGCTGGATACATTGATCAATTTTTACTGAGGCTATGTGTGACAAAAGCAGGTAGGATGGCTGATGTGCAGTATTTTCTAATAAAACACAGCTAAGGCTCTTGGATTTTTAGGCATTAGATTTATCATTTTTCTACTGTGTTAGGCAGATTTTCCTGTCTTAAGTTTCATGAAAACATTTCTTGACAACATACCCTCTGAAGGGTGGGCTGTGTGTGAAACAGCTTGGAGGATGGAAGGATTAACTTTGCACTTTGGGATGTGGGCCTCCTAATGCTCTCCTAAGGATTGTCACAGGACTTCTCCTCACAGGCCTGCTTCTCCCAGGGTGTTCCTCCAGTAGGGAAGTTTGTACTGTTGCTTCCAGATTTTAGTGAAAGAAAAGCCAGTGTTGAGTGTCCTGACTTCGCCTCTACATACAGGTGTTAAATCTTTGTCCAAAGTTCAAATCAGGAGCTCTCCCTAAATTAAGAGGGATTGGGCAATTTCTCAAGGGTTTTGCAGCTCTCTACTGCAACAATGAAGGATTATAAAATTGTTTGGGTGGGAAAAGACGTCTAAGATCAACCCAGCACTGCCAAGTCCACCACTAAATCATGTCCCTGAGTGCCATATCTACACGTCTTTTAAATCCCTCCAGGGATGGTGACTCCCCCACTTCCCTGGGCAGCCTGTTCCAATGCTTGACAACCCTTTTGATGAAGACATTTTTCCCAGTTATCCAACATAAACCTCCCCAAGTGAACTTCATGGTCTTGGAAACCTCATGCAAATAATGCTGCACCAAGGTGAAGGAGTGGAAATAGAAATTCATGGCCAGGTTGATAATTGCTGAGTGGCATTTTGTGTACAAGTACTTGGTGATCGTCCATGGCCCTGCTCCTGCTGAACAGTTTCACCCCATCTGGGCCAGGCTCTGGATTCACCAGAGACCTACAACAGGTCCTCTCCCTTAATCTCATATAATTTCTTCCTTTTTCTTCCCCCACACATTTAATGTTGTGAATCAGAAATAAATAACAGCAAAGCATGTCTGGAAGCTGAGGGATAAAATGGAGAACCATGAGAAAACATGTGGGTATATCTTGATGGAAGTCCTTGCAACAGTGCCTCCCTCCAGGTAGGGAACATGTGTGGCTTTCTGCCATACATCGGGCAGGGCAAAGAGGACATTTCAAGGGCATTTTAAAAAGCTGTAATGGCTGAGAAAGCCTGGTGATTCTTGCACATCTCAAAGTATCATGGCAGGCTTGGATAGGGAGAAGATCCCAAATGGTTTTCCTCAGGGAGTGGGGGCCCTGCCGTGCTCCTTGGGCAGTGCTGTACCATGGGAAACCATCAGTGGGTGGGAGTAAATCTGTTCTGCGGCCATTGTAATGCCCATAAAGGGGCTATAGAAAGAAAGTAACACCATGGCACTGTGGTCTTGCCTTTGAACACACTCTCAAAGATATAATTAAAACCACCAAGCTTATTTCAGCCAAAGTTTGTAAGTGATGGGTCTGGCATCATGCCGATTGCAGGAAGGCTAATTACACCATAAATTAAACTTTTTTTCCCCTAACCAAACATTATGACCTTTAATAAAATTGTTTTTACAACCAGCTGTCAATAAATCATCCAGGAAAGCTAGTGAGAAATGTTCTGTGAACACTCCACTTCTGTGAATTTCATTAGCTGCAGTTTATTTGATTTTTTGTGAGCTATGATGGTTTTTAAATCTCAAATTAAAAGCCCCGAACCATAAAAACTAATTCAAGAACATTAGCATCTTGGTCTCTGA
>WBNQ01037718.1:0-20569 GCA_013401375.1 Spizella passerina | reverse complement strand
AAAGTCATTTTATAGTCAGTGCATTTACACAGCTTTTTATGCATTCTGGGTGTACTTAACAGGACAGAAGGGGACAAAATTATTTTTTTTCTTTCTTGCTTCATTTTTGCAGTGCGAAGGAAGAGGAGAATTGCAGTTGTGCAGCCAGAAAAACAGTAAGTTATTTGGGGTTTTTTTGTTATTTAAGGTGGTGTTTTCACAGGAATGCATCAGGTCTTCCAGGGGGGATAATACACAGCAGCTGTGTGGCTCAGTAACTACTGCTCAGATACTGCAGCACAGCCAGCAAGAGGATTCTTTTGAGGCTGAAATATTTGTTAGCATATTAGAAAGTCTCTGTAACAGCAATTTTTTGTTGGCTGGGGCTGTACAGCCCCTGTCTGATGGCCAGCAAGGGATGCTTAGTGAAGATGGACATATACCAAGAGGGCATTTCCCTGTCTAGCTCTTGCAGTTTGTAGAAACTTGAATTTAAGGGGTTTAAGGGAGATATTTGGAGCCTGGAGGTCTAAAGCTGACACATCAGAGTATATTTTCAGAGAAGGGGTGGATCTGGCTCCTTCACCTGCACTACCCTGGTCTGTGATCAGCCATGGGGAAGTGGAATTGTGTTGGAGATATCTCTGTTCCCCATCCCAGGCTGCTGCTGGTGTAGCTTTTTATCCAGCCTGGGGACTGGTTCTGGCCCTTTGTCCTGTCTGATGCTATTAAATACACCAAATACTCTATTAAATACACCCAATTCCTCTTTTAACAGGTTACCATCCACAGTGCCTGTTGAGAAAATACCTCATGACCTCTGCCCAGTTCCTCAGCTAGACACAACAGGTAAGGATCCTTATTGCAAAGACCCATGTCCTGTGTGGAAGAGGAGGACCCCAAAAAGGCAGTGAGTTCCAATAGGGGTGGGGAGATGGAACCACATCCTCAGGGGGTGTAAGGTGCAGTGAACCCACCTGATGTACAGCAGGTGAGGGTCTGGTTGTCCACATGTCCTGCTGGGGCTATCAGAGTTCCCCTGGAGCTTGCCCATTCCAGATGTTGATATCAAGACAAGGCTGATGACTCTCTCTGGTGGAGATGGGTGTAGGTTTTTAATTGACACTGATGAAATTTGGTACAGCAGGACCTGATGGGTCCCCTCTCTTATGTCAGGACTGTGTGGTGTGGCTGCTGCTTCTACTAAAGGCAAATTCCTCTCCCCTTTAGCAGAGGCAAGAGGCTCTGAGTGCAATATTTGTCCAATTAATGGTGTAAACCCAGCAGCAGGGAAAGGATTTAACTCACTTTATTTCAGCAGGCTGTGGGACACATATTGGCATTGCAGCCAACACCCCATTACAGTCAAAAGGGGAGAACCAGGGTCCTTTGGGGTATGATGACCAAAAAAAGTGGATAACCACTTGGAAGGCATGTGAGCCACATCTAGAAGTTCCCATTTCTCTCCATGGTCTATAGAGGAACCCAGAGTAATTAGCCCAGACAAGGAAAACTGCTCTGTAGGCCCATGCTGGGTCAGGGAGTGGCACTGCAGGACTTGTGGGGTTGGACAGGAGCTGAAGAGGGATTTCTAAAGCTCTTTCACTGAGAGAATGTTCTCCCTGTCTGTGAGGCTCAGCTCATGCATTGCCTCCTGGCAGGTTGCAGTGAGGTGCTCGTGTCCCCCTGCGCTGTGAGTTCTGGGAGAGCCCTGGCTCATGTCATGGATTAACTCCTTTCCCAGTCCTCCTTTCAGCAGGCAAATCAGACACTGTCAAAACCACTTCATTTCTCCATGCTGGATGGATTTGAATAGCAGAGGCTTCCCAACCCTCTATCCCAGGGTAGAATTTTGTGCCTCCTTTATTCTCCTCCCCTTCCTCCCACATCTAGGAGGAAGAAGTGTGGAAAACAGAAAAATAGAAACTTCCACAAGAACAGTAGGGTTTAATTTGCAGCCTTGGAAGAAGCTAGAATTGATGTAAAAATAGAGTACACAGATATTAAACAGAAAAATCATAAACTTATGTTCTATAGTTATAAGTAAGTATATGCTTTAAGTGAGAAACTCTATTGATGAAGGGTTTATAATGTCAGGGTATAGAATAAGCTAAGAGTTTAGAAGTTATAATAAAAGCATGTGTGTGTACATGTGATTGTAACCCATTAGATGAAAGTATACACATTACAGTAGAAGTAAGTAAAGGTGATAAGTTAGAAAAACAAAATAAACTTTGTGGCAGCTATCCATTAGATTAGAAAGTTATATATTATCTTGTAATGAAAAATTTGAGACCATTTTGAGCTACAGCTGACTACTTACTCTCTTAAATATCACAGACTCTAAGACTAATGTTTATTTAAATAATAAATAATTTTTAAACCAACTGTAGTCCCATCCCTTCAGTTAAAACATTGATAATAATAAAGAAATGCCCTTGATTTATGGTATAAGAGTGCTGCAGGCACCTCACTGCTGCTTTCTCCTTGCAGGCACCATCAATGGGAGGTACTGCTGCCCCCAGCTCTACATCAACCACCGCTGCTTCTCAGGTCCATACTTAAACAAAGGCAGGATTGCAGAGCTACCTCAGTCTGTGGGGCCTGGCAAGTGTGTGCTGGTCCTCAAGGAGGTATGGCCCAGCTCTCTTTTGGGGGGATTTCAGAGGAAACTATGGGTCATGGCTTGCCAGACCCAGAATTTGCAAACAATGCACCTAAAATTGTCCTGGAGTGGTTTCCATGAGGCAGACTGGAAGCCAGGAAGAAGGGGCAGGTTTTGCATTGTGGGTTTTGATGGGAGTGCTGATGTTTTTGAAACATGGGGAGTGCTTTTGGTTGGAGGCAACTTCCGTGTGGGTTGCCACCAACACAGGAGCAAACAGCAGTGTCATGGAGACGTGGGCATCTCATCTTGGAGACATAAACAGTTTCCCAAGGAGCAGGACAGTGGCAGTGGCCCAACATTGGTTACTTTGCAGAAAATATTCAAGCTTATTATGGCCATAAACTCAAGCTCGTTCTGGCCATTGGAACCAGTTCCAAATTCTGGAAAGGGTGAAAAGAAAACATTCAGGGTGTTGCTGTACCTGGTTTCTGGTAGCTGTTGCTTAGATGAGGGAGGTGCCAGCAGCACAGAGAGCCCTGGGCAGGATGGAGGTGAAAAATTGCACAATTGAAGTTCCTGATGCTCCTCAGCCCTTTCCACCTAAGGCTTGTCATTACCTCCACTGATGCAATGAAGCATCATCCTATTTGTGTACCCTTGAATCCCAAAGTTTTAGGTCAGTAACAAGTAACTCTTGTGCAGTTTATTATTACCAAACTTATTTTTACAGCCTTGCTGTTCATTATTCCCAGTGCCAGCACAAGTTTTCTACTGGGACCACTGGTTTATTGTGGTTTCTTTCACTGGAAGAGGCAAGTGAGGAGGCAGTGCCTGTTTGACATCAGCTGCAAAGTTTGTCTCATTTCTGAAGTATTTTCTTGGAAAACAAGTTGAAACCTGGAGCCAGATACAATGGGGACATTAGCTACTGCCACCCAGCCATTGCACCTGGGCTGAAAAGTGGTGACTGTAAGGTAGCTCTATGTAATAAAGGCTGACTTGAAGTTAAATTAAAATAAATACATTGTCAGCTTTAGTTTTAGTACTGGGGTCAGAATATCTAAGGAGCACAAACCGTTCTTCATATGTGCCAAGAACTCCTCAGCAACATTGTAAAATAAAACAAGGTGTCTTCTTAAGACTCCAGATGATCTATAACCCCCCCCAAATTTTAGAGAAATATGCTGTAAAAATTAATTGGCTTCATTGCTTACTGCTCTTACTATTTTTAAGACACTTTGCTCTTTGTCTATTTAAAAAGAAAATGGACCATGACAAAAGATGCCTTTTAGATCCTTGATCATCTAATGAAAGAATCCCAGATAACTCTTCTGCTTTCCTCTCTCTGAGACATCAGTATTCCAAGTTAAAAAAATAAGTTTACTGCCCTGCTTTGAGGCCACCCTGGGATTTAGTATCTCTTGTTAGGTGGGAGTGTGGGATTATATCTCAGATAGAGGAGGAACTGGAGTTTTTCCTCATAAGAATGCTGATCATTGAGGTCTTGAGTAGGAGAAAAGAATTGTGATCATATTTTAGCTGTACCTTGACAGTGAAGGTCAGGAAGGAAGTTAGGAGTTTTCCTAAGAAAACTTCATCCATCTCAAAACTTGAGACTATTTCAAAGGGGATGGAGATGAGAAATGTGTGAACACCAGAGAGCTGTGATTGTAACAAAAGTGCTGAACTGCCCAGTGGCATCAGGCACACCACATATACTCAAAAGAGAGCCCCTGTGCACATGAAAATACATGACATGGAGAACTTTATGAACATCAGGTGCTTGTGAGGTGGGGCAGAGGCTTGTGATGGTGCTGCCTGATCACGTTCACTGGTGTGACTCCAACTCACTCAGCTCTGGAAATCCAAAGGTCAGCAGCATCAAAATAAAACCTCACTGATGCATAACAGCAAAGGCTGAGCTTGCCTAATCCCCCCTGTGCTCCAAGGCACCCAAACCAATCCTGATGCAGAGGGCTGAAATTAAACCACCAAAATCTGTGACTGGTCACACTCCAGCCAAAGGACGTTTGACCTGTCTGAGATGGTTGATGTAATTTTCCGTCTCCAGAGAAAGTTGGAAACTGGTCTAGGTTTCTTCACTGGTTTTGTTTAAATCACAGTTAATTTTTTCCCAAAATTCTGTTTGTTTGCATTTAATAGAGTGCAATATGAAGTGATACTGTTGCTAGAAGGTGCCACTCTTACTGTGATGATGGACCTTTGCTGTAGAGCAAAATGCCAAACCCAGTGACTCACTTGAGATACAAGACGAGTAAAACCCAGAGGTTTTAAATTTTAAAACCAGAGGTTTTAATTTTTTTTCCCCCTTCCCTGTAAAGGAAATAATTGTTCTTACAAAACACTCATTTTTTTGAACTGAGTGTAGAAGTTTAGAGAGTCCTGCTGGTGACAAGCCAGCTTTGAGAAAAGTCCTGGCACTGTGGGTGCCTGTGCAGGGCTGGAGTTGATTAGGTGTCTGGGAGAACGCCCAGACAGGGCCACACTGGTATTGCAGGCTTGGGTTTTCTTTTCTTTTCTTACTCATTTCCCAGCTATTCTGACAACTCATACAAGCACCATTTCACTGGTGGAAATTGGTCAGCAAGATGCTTTCTGCCCCATATATCTGCACCACCCAGGGTGGGTGTAGAGGTGTGCTCAAGGAGAGCCTTCCAAACAAATACCTGCACAGGGGTTAAAACTCCCTGGATTTGCTGATCAAGGCACCTGCTGAGCTGGGAATAAGTATGACAGCTCCCCAGGCACTTGATGTTTTTGAGAACCTGCTTCTGGCTTCCTGACCTCAGGTGTCAGAGGCCAGTGCTCCTCAGTTTGTGTGGGGAGAGATCAGCAAGAGAAGATGTGGGTGAGCAGCTGGAAGGGCTCGCTCAGAAACTGTCTTTTCACAGCAATTTAAAATTTTTTGGGTTGTATGGGACCCTAAAATCATCCAATTCCACCCCCTGCCATGGGCAGGGACAACTTCCACTATCCCAGGCTGTTCCAAGCCCTGTCCAGCCTGGCCTTGAACACTTCCAGGGATCCAGGGACAGCCACAGCTTCTCTGGGCAGCCTGTGCCAGGGCCTCCCACCCTCAGGGAAGAATTTCTTCCTCATTTCCAGTCTAAATCTACCTTCTGTCAGTGTTTGGTGTCTCTAATTGGACTTTTTTGAAGAGTGGTTTGAGTTATGTTTCCAAGGGCCCAATGATAAATTAAATTTTGCTTCTAGTAAATAACCTATCCAAGCAACTCCAGCCAGTGCCATTTTACAGAGTGCTCTGCAGCATTAAGTGAAGCCCTTGCCTGAAAATGATTAATCCTGTAGGGTTTTCAAAATGCTAGCAAATCCTCAGGTTGCTGGATTTACAGGGGGGAAAAAGCCCAACCCAGAAAAAACCAACCAAACAAGCATAAACACATTGGTCACTGCAGTGTGACCTAGTTATTTTTTCATTTCTGATGAACTCTGTTCATGGTTGCTGGATAAACTTCATGTTCATCATACTGAAATCATTTGCAGGCCCCCAAGGAATTAAGAACAGGCGTTAGGTAACGAGCTAAATTAATGCAAACCAATCCAGATTCACTGTGGGATCACTCATGTGCATACAATGCAGAGTGTTCAAACACACAGTCTGGTGCTGTTAAGAGATTTGTTTTCCTTGTGTTTATCTCCCTATGCCAAGTGTAGGCTATTAAAGCTTGCATTTCCTGAGCCAATAGCAAGAATCATTTTTATTCTCAGTGACTTTGGATTAAAAGGATTGGCACATGTGCTCTCTTGTACAGAGTGGACACACACTGGGCTCCAGGCACACCTCCTGCAACCTCTTTTTGTGGAGACTTCATTGCTATTCTGTTAATGCAGTCAAGGCACACAACTCTCAGGCTCTTAAGCACACATTGCTGACCTCTAATGTGTGAATTTCCCCTTTAGTGTTCACTTTGTGGTGGTGCACATGACCTGTACCTGGTTGTGCCTTCAGAACTATTTTTGGTCTCATTTTTTTATTAAACTGGTCCATGATGGGTGCAGTCTGTGGAATCTGCTTTGGGTGAGAGGGTTTTTCACAAAGCAAAAATCACTGCTTAGCAGATTTTTAGGGTTAAACAGCAGCATTTAATGCAGTTATCCTTTTAGACTCAGGTGTTATCTATAGTATGGCAACAATGATGGCAAAATATGTATAGTGTGTGTATATATATATATATATATATATATAATGATCCATTCTGAGACCCCTCCTCCTTGTATCCAGCACTTAACCTGTGCAACCAGGACAGAAACAAGCTGCTCCTGCCTGTGCAGCACCTGTGTGGTCAAGGACTGTTTTTAAAGGCATCATTGTTGTTGGTTTTATGTCCCCATAGGTTCTCAGCATGGTGATCAATGCAGCTTACAAGCCAGGGAGTGTTTTACGAGAACTGCAGCTTGTGGAAGACCCTCAGTGGAATTTCCAGGAGGAAACACTTAAAGCAAAGTAAGTCTTCAATGTGTGTTCTTTTATTTGGGAGGTTTCAGAAAGGAAACTGACTTGGGAAAAAAATATAAGAAAAGGGTTTTTTTCTATTGTGAGAGTTTTACTTCTCTAATTATCGTTTTGCTTCATTGAATTATTTGACTCATTCCATAGCAACTTCAGAAATGAAATATTCACCTGAACAGTTCATTTCTATTGTCTTTCTCCAAGCAGCCATCCAGTTTTTGATGAAGTCAAGTCCTGAGTTTTATGATAAGCTGTTCTTATAAGCTTGGCTATTACTGAATGAACTAAATTCCTGGCTTTCTAGATGGAGGAGTATGGCTGTTTTTAAATTAGAGTCTGTCAGGGTAATGCAGAAAAAACTGGTGAGAATGAATGGCACCAAAAAAAGTTCAAACAGATTAGCAGGGACACATTTTTTTAACAAGAGTGTGATTAGGGCAAAGTAGTAACAGATCAGAGATTCAGATCAAGATTTGATGCCTTTCTAGAATATATTCTTCAATTCTCTTCTGAACAGCACCAAAGAATACTGAATTCCTCCTTCCAGCATTAAAATCTACCTGTTTATGTCTTCTTTATGTAATGGGCACTATACTTTGGATGTATTTCAACAATTGTTGTCTCTCTGAAAGAAGGGAGTCTTACCTAAGCTCTCTCTCCAGAGTCCTTCTGAAGAATAATTCTTCCCACTTGAAGATGGATCTCAATAAATATTTCTTTGAAGAAAGCTTTCTTTGTTGACTAATGGTCACCTTGACTTTTTAAGTACTGTAGTTAAATGCGGTGAATCTCACCCTTTGTGCTGAACTCTGTGACTCCTTTTCAAAGAAAAGCAATTTTCTCTTGGTTATTTGATATGAATAGCTGCCAAACACAGCACTATTGATGGCTACTGTATTTGCTCTTTGCCCATGCAGATATTGCAGAGTTCATGTGTTCTCTGGTTGAGGGAGGGAGTTGAGAAACTTTTACTCTGTGTACACTTAAACTGCTTTCCTGTAAAGAGGATTGCAAACTGAAATGAAAATCTACTAAAAAGATCCTATTTTTAATTTGCTGCTTTCACCCATGTGGAGTATCAGGCTTTTGTGTTTGTTTGGATGGAAGGCTAAAAGTCAACTTTGTGCATGCAGATTTTCATTTAAAACAGGTCTTTGTCCCTGACCTGGTTTTCATTGATTCCAGGATCTCACATCTTGTGCTACAAATATCAGATAATTCACTCCTGCAGGTACTTAGTTGTGAAATCAAGTTGTAATGCCCTTTATTACTTAACATGCTCTCCTGCAAGGAACTGAGCTTACAGGCACTTTTCCTGTTAGCAGTATTTTGAGTAGGATTTTGTTGGGGTTTCCCATTTGAGTGTGGGGATCTGCCTTGTGCAAAAGCAGAAATACCTATTTCTTAAAGCTGCAATCCATATTTCTAATGGGAGACAGCCTGGGAAATGTTTAACTGACCATCCATGGTAGTATTTTAGTCACAGTCCATGTTTGTGTTCCTGTGTGCTGGCTGCCCCAGCAGGCATCTACCTCACTCTCCAGGGACTCAGGCTGCATCTTTCAACTTTATTAAGCCACAGAGTGGATCATCACAGGCTCAGAGCCCTGACAGCAAGTTTTGAAGTGCTTTCTGAGGATTCTCCTCCATTGCCCTCTGGCTCCTGAGGAGACAAAGCTCATGGGGCTGGACAGTGCCTGGCTCCTGCAGCTCTCCAGCTTCTGTGGCTGATTTCTTCACAGAGCAGTGCTTGGTGCTGGTGCCAGCTTGCCTGTGGGTAGTTTGAGTACTTCTAAGGGTGGATGGCAAAGGGTTGACATGCCCCAAGACTGTCTGTCTACCCTAGGACTTCCTTCTTTTTTCCTTTTTAGTTTGCTTGAGTTGCTCCATTCTGAAGTTTTAATTGCATTTGTTTCTTCAGCAGCAAAAAGAAAACATAGTCATGAAACCAGATACTGTAGAACATTCAAACATCACATGACACCTTCCACCAGGTGTGACAGTGCTCTAGAATCTTAAACAGAGACCTCTAAAGAGCAACAGAGACCTGCAATGAGCAACTTCCAGCTCCATGGGCTCTGGATGGTGCCTGTTGCCAAGGATAACAGCTCCAGAGCCAGCTGTGATGGGACACATCGTGTCACCTTCTTTCTGATGTGGGCTGGCACCTCCTTGGATTTTGTCTGCAGTGCCTGCAGCAGGATAGAGCAAAGGGATTGGTGAAGAGAAAGCTGCTTTTCCCACTGTTCCAAAAGCCAGGTTTTGCACTGCCAGGAATGCATTATCTCAGTCCTGGGGCAGCCTGTGTTTAGTTCACTCTGCTGCTGTGAGTGACCACTGTGGAATCAATTACGCTCACCTTGCAAGGAGGATAAAACAATTTAGATTGTGCAGAGAGATGTGTTTGCAGGGTGTGATGGCAGCTGCTTCCCATCAGCACTGCTGGCTCCTTGTGAGAAGAGTCAAACCTGATTTATTGGTGATGATGAGTTAGAAATGTCAGCCTTGATCCTCCTGGGTTCCCATGAGGACCACTTGAAGCTGTCGGCATTCAACCCTTGTAGTTTTGATGCTCTTAAGTGCAGTGCCTACATCTTGATTTGCCTTCCCAATTTTACATAAAACGCTTAAGGGACTTCATGCTTTTCAAGGGTTTTCATTTCTGATAATGGGGCTGTTTGGATTTACCCATTTTTGCAGGGCTTTGGACACAAACAAAAGCAGTGTGTGCACAAAGTTGTCTCCTGGGTCTTGTATGAAGCCCAGTTGATCAAAATAATAAAGATGAGTATTCCTTGACTCCTTCATTAAATGAAATCCTGAGAGCTGCTCAAATCCAGTAGCTGAACTCCAGGAATATTTACCCCTATGCCAGACATCATTGCTTATTTATGAGGCAGCATTTCAAAGAAAGCCTTTTCACTGCAGCTGCTTTAGAAGACTGCCTTTAACTTGTGATAGGTGAGATGTTTGAAATCTTCTTTCCCTCAGCCTTTGCTGGTGAGGGTTTGCTCTCAGGCTTCCCAGAGCCCTGATCCTGTTTGAGGGAGTGAAGTGTTACCCACAGGAGGTGGAAAAGAATCTAAAAACCCTGGGAGCAAGCTGGATGTGCACAAGTGCATGGAAGCAGTTGGGATGCAGCCAGCTCTGCCTGGGAGAGCTGGCCAATGTCATTGCAAGGCCACTCGCTGGCGTGTTTGGAAGTTGATGAGGATGAGGGGAGAATCCTAATTTTTGGAAAAGACAATTATCACACCCCTCCTTAGGAAGGGCAAGAAGCAGAATCCAAGTAACAAGGCTCTCAGATTAATTTTCCTGGAAAGGTTATTAGCCAGATCCTCTTGGAAGCCATTTCTGAGAACATGCAGGACCAGTAGGGGACTGACAAGAAGCAGAGGGTGAGTTGTGCCTGATGTGATGAGGTAACTGGTTTGGGGTTGAGGAAGAAGCAGTGGAAATTAATTTGTGTTCATTTTGAGCAAGGCTTTACAAGCCAGGATCAGTGTAATTATTCAAACCTTTTATTTCTCTAATCAGGAGACTTAATGAGACAAGGCCTTACAACCAGAGCATTCCAGTGCCCTTTCTGAATCCAGTGTTCAAGAGTACAAAATGCCACTGGAAGATTAAATAGCTTTGAAGGAAGTTAACTCCTTATATTTGGCAGACTTTAAGGTAGACAGACAAAATAGAAATTTCTTACAAAGAATAGAAAGGAGTTTTAAATCCCCCAAAAGGAAATTGAGACTTTTTAGTTGCTCAAATTAATCTCAAGAATTGTCAGAACACCTTAGAATGGGACTTTTGAAAATGAGGTTCTCAATGTTCTTGCTTTTTGAAGTTTTTCAGCAAAATACTTTCTGTGTCATCACACAGCAGTCCATAACTGGGGCTCCTGGAAGGCACTATGTTCTCATGAGCCTCTAATCTATTTTAGGGAGCTTCAACAGAAGAATTCTATTGCGAAGTGCTGTTCATTTAATATCTTTGCTCATGGATCAGCAAGTGTATTTTTCATGGAAATAGTTCCAGCCCTAAGGTTTTCTCTGAGTTTGGCATCTGAGGGCAGAGAAGGCGAAGAGTAAAGATTCCTTTGGTTTTAGCTGGAAAATAATCTTTTTAAAAAAGAACAGTGATTTCTAAGAAAACCAAAAATATTATCCTTGACATAGCAATTTTCCAAGTCTCCAGTGCTGCCATGCTGTGCATGTAGATACTTGCTGCTTGCAAGTGATTGAGAAATAGGAGCCCTGGTGTAAAAACATAAATAGGAGCATCAATAGTTGGTAACTTTTTGAGAGATGCTAATGGAAAATGTTTTCTGACAAAGGAGTTCCTACCACATGGCTGTCCTAGAAACAGCTCAGATTACATTTGGTGGTGCCTGTGTTAAAAATCTTTAGTGTATGAGGAATATGGAAAATATTAGGAGAACCTGCTTTATAGTTGAAAGAGGTGCTGCCAAGACCAAAATGATGTAAAAAATATTGCTGTGGCCAGTGCTAGCACCTTGGGTTATTGAGACTGATTGCTGCAGTCATGGAGATCTCCATTTTGCCATCTTCTCTATTAATTAAAATGTGTGTTGCATTCAAAGCAGACGATGAAATCAGTTCATTTTCCTAGTTTCATCTTTTCCTTTCAGCAGGCACTGCAGTACAATGGGTCCTTCCTGGGCAGCCAAACACAATAGGAAGCACACAGTTAGAAAAAGTCAGCCATCCTTGAATAATACCCATCAGGCAGCTTTCTTAGCTTATAAGAAAGAAGATCAAGAAGCAATTTGATTAGAGTGCTTTTGCAGGGAAACAAAACCAGATGCAGTCTTTTCATCCTAGTGCTGAAAGTCAGAACAAGGGCAAATAAATGTGAGTTAAATTCAGATGCATCCAGACATAAAATGAGGTGTAGGTACAGGTGCTCCCTGTGCCATGATTCTTCCAGTGGGGAGACCCTCGAGGCTGGTGCTTGTCTGGAAGTGCTGGTTTAGTCCAAGCAGAGTTATTTGGGTCCAGGTGAAAGCAGCACAGTGAAATCTCAGAGCAGACTCACTGACCAAACAATCCAGGCTGTCGTTAAACTTCATGGCTCCTGGAGAAGTAATAAGTGCAGGAGTCTTTTCAAACACATTGAAAAGAAATATAAACCTTTTATAAGTAGGTGCATTTAAATGCCTGTGGCATTTAGTGGTTTTGGTACATCAGGTATTGCCAAACCCTGCTCAGCCAGCCTGCAGCTGTTTCATGGGGAAGCTGGGATCATAACAGTGCTCTGTACCTGAAATGAACATTTTCCCTTTTACATCATCTGTCCAGGTCTTAAAGGGTGTGTGAAAAGTTGGCTCATGGAGTCATTCATGCATTCAGGTGAACGAGTCCAGGATTGTCCTGGCACAAAAATGGATTTCAGAGCCTGGCACCTTGCAGGAATGCTCATTCAGGTTTTAGGCTGAGGTGATAATTTGGATTGCGACCTGAGCATGGTTGGACTGGGCTGTTCTCAGACCCAAATTTCATTTGGGTTTCCCCTTTATAACACTTCATGTGCCACAGTTTCAAACCCTTTTCCCAGACCCCTTTGTTTCAGAAGGAGCTGTCTGAATGTTTTAACTCTCTGGTCACATCTTTATTTCACCACCTCCTCCTCTTCCTCTCCCATATCTATCAGCAGCTGCTAGGAAACTGCGGATCTTAATACACTGACAAATGCTTTGTTTCATTTTTCCTGGTGACTGTATCTTTCTCTTTCCTTGCCTCCCATCCAGTAATCTTTCTTCCACTGTTGTTCCCTCTTTTTCTTGGTTATGTGTTGCTTTTCCCTCCTCTGAGCACATTTGTAATGCCAGCACTGGGCTCTGGCACAGTTGTTTCTTGTGTTGCATTCCTCAGGATACGTAAGAGATGTTTTAAAAACCTTATCTCACTGTTTACAACAGCTTGCTGCTGCTGTTTAATAAATTACAGGGATAATTGGTTTTCCAGGGTTCACATCTACAATGTAGTACAGCAGGGATGTAACTGTATCTTTCTCAGCCATTTATCACTCAGAAACACTTCATATGAAACACCGAAATAAATGTTTTAGTGGCGTAGCAAATTTAAGACAAACCTTTCATTGCAGGTTTCTGCTCCAAGCATTCCCTGCAGGAATCAGTTTTTAGGGCCTGTTGCTGCAGCCCTGTTAAATAACTCCAGAGACTCCTGATGAGTTCCTCAGGTTTTGTAGTGCCCATGTCTCAGAGTGGTGAAGTCATCTGGTCCCGGGGTGGCAGAGATTGTTGTTTCACACAGATACTTCTTCACAGTGACTGTGTCCTGACAGCCACAGCTGGCACCATGAGTATTGGGAATTGCTGAAAGCTGGAACATGATATGGGAACAGGAAAGATGGCAGTGGAGAAAACCAAAGTGCACTGAGGGCTTGGAGAGTTCAGTCCAAACACAGGGTGGTGACCAGAAAGCTCTGCAAGGTGTATGAGCATCTGATCATGGGTCAGTATATGAAGAGACACTGCATCCCTCTCCCAAAATTTTTGCATCAGTTCACAATAAGGGCTTGCTGTCCTGTGCAGTATCCTCACCAAGCCTACAGAGATTCATGTCCACACCTTCAATTTATTCCACCCTTTCCTTCCTCGAGTCCGTCTGAAATGGAGCCACTAAAAAAAGCAGACACCTGTTCTGCCTGCATTCTCAAGAGAGACACTCTCCCAAAAGTCCCTGGGGAGGATCTCTCCCTGGCAGAGAGGGGTCTGGTCTGCAGCACCACAGGATTTTGCTGGATGGGTGACGTGGGGTCCTGTGCTCCTCCCTAGGTACAGGGGCAAGACGTACAGGGCGACGGTGAAGATCGTGCGCACGTCGGACCAGGTGGCAGATTTCTGCAGGAGGGTCTGTGCCAAGCTCGAGTGCTGCCCCAACCTCTTCAGCCCTGTGCTGGTGGCTGAAGTCTGCCCCGAGAACTGCTCCATCCACACCAAAACCAAGTACAGTGAGTACTGGGGAAATGCCTCTTGGTGCTGGCTGGGAACCAGAGAAGTGGGAGGTGGTGTGTGGTGAAGAGCAGGAGTTGTGTGATATGATGTTAATACTGATGAGGATTCATCTCATCTAAGAGCAGTTATTTAATCCTGAGGCCACCACAGGTTCCCTTGGAATCATGTACCAGAAAACTGTCCCTCTCACTCCATCCCAATACATATGTTTGGTGGTGTGTGATGAAGAACAGGAGTTGTGTGATATGTTAATACTGATGAGGATTCATCTCATCTAAGAGCAGTTATTTGATCCTGAGGCCACCACAGGTTCCCTTGGAATCATGTACCAGAAAACTGTCCCTCTCACTCCATCCCAATACATATGTTTGGTGGTGTGTGATGAAGAACAGGAGTTGTGTGATATGTTAATACTGATGAGGATTCATCTCATCTAAGAGCAGTTATTTGATCCTGGGCCACCACAGGTTTTCTTAGAACTGAAAACAGTCCCTCTTACTTAGTACTAGAAAACTGTCCCTCTTACTGCATCCTAATACATCTGTTTGAATGCCATCACTTTTTGGAAGTCTTGAATTTTCTTCATATCTAAAGCTAACACAAGGAGCACATAAAAGGAACCTGCAGTGGGAAGCTGAGATTTTAACTTACTATATCTGAGACAGCTTTGTTAGGTGAGATGAATCCTCCTTGTAGAGAGTTTCTGGACATACACACCAGCACAGAACCACAGTGCTGAGGTGCTGGAAGGTTTGACACTGACTCTCTACTCAGAGTGTTTGATATTTAAACATGATCCTGTCTGTTTAGGAAGGTTGTTGTTAGCGTTCAGTGCTTTTTATTGTCAATATTATTGGTATTATTGGCTCTCAAACAGGTCAGGAAAGTGGCAGTGAGTGTTGTCCTTCTTCCACAAAGGTTGCAAAAAGCAGTGTAGTTATCTAAAGCAATTCTTCTGAGTTTGGTGCCAGTAGAAGGAGGAACACACTCAGGGGGATACTGAGATCCCTGGGGGTGGGTTTCTGTAGAAATCTACACCTGAGCTGGAGTCCTGGCTCCCACTGGTAGCAAATGGAGAGCTGGAGGAGCTCCAGCTGATGTTGTCCCATCTCAAAGTTGATGGTTTATGTGACTGGATGAATTTTTTCTCAAAACTCCTTTGATTTGCTGAAAGGCTCAGTTCAGTAATGAACTTTGCCATGGGTGCCAAGGGCCATTTTAGTTGTCCTGGAATACCCTTGCTGGTCAAGGAGAGTGTCTTCCATCCCCAGAGTGTGTCAAAAGGCATTTAATACAAACATTTAATGTAAGGTCAGAGGACTCTCACATCCTTAATTTCAACCTGGACCACAAAATAGTTAAATTAATAAAAAAAAACCCATTCCTTTGTACATGACTGAGGCTAGCTGGCCCTCTCCCCTCTCTGCTGAAAACTTTAGCAATTTTACCTCACACAAAACTGTGTTGGATCAAATCTGGAACTTGTTGGCCTCTTTCCCTCCAAATCACCGCTCATCTCTGCCTAAACACATTGTTAAATTCTGAAGTCTTCATTCATCATCAATAAATCTGGATACATAAGAGCTGTAACACTCTGTGCTAGTCCAACATGACCTATTTATGATGTCCTTTTTTTTTTTCCCCAAATCAGTGTATTTTAAAGTTGAAATTGCACTTAGAATACAGTCCTGGAACTGTAGCAAGGAGCAAGCCAAGGTTTCCTTCTTGGGGTGGTTCAAGTTTTTAATGGGCATTGTGCTTCTTTTCTCCAGCTTATTATTATGGGAAGAGGAAAAAAATCATTAAGCCACCAATTGGGGAAAATAACAACATGAAAAGTGGCCATGTCAAGCCAGCCAGACGCAGAAAGAGGCGGAAATCCATCTTTGTGCAGAAGAAAAGGAGATCATCAGCTGTGGATTCCAATGCTGCAGGCTCTGCAGAGGTTTGTGTCACTTTGGATAAATCAGCAAAAACCCCTTGGTGCCTTCTGCATTTTCCTTTTGTGGGGCTTCTCAGCACACCTGAATGCTTCCAGTTTCTACTTTGGATCCTTCCTTGCTGCTCAGTTATTCTAAGATCAGACTGGTTTTATTGGGGCACTTTGGGGATTTTTACCTTGTCCATTTCAGAAGTAGCAAGCAGATTTTTTGCTCCCACCTTTCCAATGCTCACTCATCTCTTTATTTTATTTCCTTCCTTAAAAGCAGGCAGATGAGCCTGTTGGATGCTTAGCACACCATTTAGAAGAGTGAAGGAGCTCTGTGATCCATGTCTAAGATCTCCAAATATTGTAATCAATAATAATAGCTCATAGCTATTGTGGTTTCAAGGAATTTTGTATATTTTTTTAACTATTCCTAATATTTTTGGCTCTCAATATCAAGCCTTAGCATACAAGCAAATGGTTTGTGTCCCAAATACATGGAATTTTAGGGCTCAGTCTTTCCAGTCTGCTGTGTGATACAACAGGTTCTGAGCCTCAGCAAAGATTCATGTCCAAATTAAACCTGGAATAGACTTAGCTCTGTGTGGGTTGTTTTCTGGGAGCTTTTCCCATGGTGACAATAACAGAGCTCATGTGTGGTTTCACTTCCTCAGCTGAGTGCCAGTGATTGCTGCTTTGTGCAATGTGAAATAAAATTGGTTTACTTAAATTCCCTGCACTTCAGCTAGAGCAGGTTATTTTATTCAGCTTTCAGTTGATTGCCTGCATCTTCGTGGCTTGGTCCTCATTTAGGTGTAGTTCTGCTTCATTTCCTTAGATTATACCTGCTTCAAAGGAACTTAAACTTATGTTGAGCCTAAATCAACCATTAGCCAAGTTTTTCAACCTTTCAGCCAATACAACTATCTTTATCTAAATTGCTCTTTCACTCAAGACCTGAGCACATGGCTTTGGGTGCCTGCTCACACTTGGATCATAGATAAGCTGTCAAAGCCATTTGGGCTGGTTATATATATATATAAAGTCCAAAATGCACAGTTTCCATCAGTTGGTGAGTGTTTGTAAAGCCCTGTGTGACAGAAATAACAAGAATCTGATAAAATACTTCAAATTGAACTTAGGGCTACACCTGCAGCAGTTCTGTGTTGGGCTGAAAGCCGGGAAATCTGGGTGAAATCCTCTGTCCTGAGTTTTGTAGAAATGTCACTAAAAAGTGCTATCTCGAACATCTAGCCATTTTCAAAAGGCACCAAAATTTCCCTTTTTTCAGGACCAATAACATCCAAGCCAATTTGAATCGATGTGAAAGTTTAAAGTCAAGTTTCTGATTTTATTTCATCTCAGTCAACCTGGATTTCATTTTATCCTCTTAGTATTTTCCATTTCTCCTCCTGCACATCAACAGTGCTGCAAGTTTTGAGATACCAGCCCCAGGATAGGAACATTTCATGCCAGATGAGTCATTGCTGTTGACCTTTAGTAATGCACCTTTGCTGGGGTTCAGGTTGTCCCCAGCAGGCTGCAGGGCCCAGATAGCTCAGTCCTGTTTGGGACAGACTGTCTGAGTTCCCAAGGAGTTCTCAGCCACAGGCAACCTTAGCAAGCTTAAGTGAGATCAGTTCTTTTAGTGATTTAGTGATCATCAGGTTGTGATTTCAGCCCTTCAGCATGCTAGGTGCCTGGGTTGGCAGACACAGGGAGAGAGAGGAGAAGGCTGTTTGGAGTTCCACAGTGCTGTCTTTATTGATTCTTCTGTGAAGGGTTCCACTGACAGATCTTCCACCAGAACCAGGCTAAAACAGCCCTTTATATAGGGTACAGGGGGATCAGAAATGGTCCAATGGCAAGGGTTAAAGGAAAGTGACCTCTGTAGGGTTACAGAGGGGTTCCAAAAGGCAGAAGAGGGCCTTCTAGCCTATTCACCATGATGTGGCATTTCTTATCTTTAGGCTTCTGCACGCCACTGGGCCCTTGCAGACCCAGGGTCTGCTACACTTTAGTTGGGAGGAGAAAAAGAATTTCCTGCCATACACCTTTTTTTCTTCTGCATTTTGTAAGAAACCTAAATGTAGGGCTAATTCACTTAGCACTGTAACAAAAACTAGATAATTCAGTTAAAACAAATGTTACCCCAGACCAGCACAGCCACGGGCGTGCAGTCTGGCCCCATCCATGCCTTTGGATTTGCTGCTGTGTCCATCTCCCAGGTGCTGTTTGAAGTAAACACGGGTGAGGAAGAAGGGGAGCTGACCAACCAATGTGCATCGAACTCCGATTTATTGATCTCCCATTCACACTTTATAACCGTGTTAATTAAGTTCATACATATTGCAAAACCCGAGCTCATCATTGGTCACAGTAACCCCTCCTTGTTTTCCACAATTAAAACTTATTTTTCTCATCTTGTTTTACTACTTCCAAGGCCTTGATGTTTGTCACTATGCTTTCCCATACCTATTCAAGGCTGTGATGTTTATTGTTATTAAAACCCAAGCCTGAGAACGTTTGCTGTTTACCAGAACAGGCCTGAGAACTAGGCCTGAGAATCTTTGCTGTTTACAGCTGCCTTTTACTTTTCAATCAGCTGTATATTCACGGCCTTTTTTCCTTCAAGCCATGTCTGAGCAAAATTCTCCAACACACGGGCAGGAGAATTTTCTGCTTTTTAATGCCTTTATTAAAGGTGATCAGCTTGGGTGGGGAGAACCCACGGGTCCGCGCTGACGCCGCTGTTCCCAGGAGTGACTCGGAGCAGGAGGAAGAAGAGTGCAGCTTTGTCCACTGATCTGTGGGCAGAGCTGAGAGTTCCATCCACATGAGAGCATCGGGAAATCCCTTGCTCGCTTTCTTGGTGTGACCTTCAGGGTCCTGCCTCTAGCTGAGGTACTCCTTGGCTAGGGCGAAGGGCAGAAAAGGCTCTCAGCGTCTCTGCAGGCTCTGGGCTTTGTTCCTCACGTCCAGACATCACTTTGATCTCTTAATTCTGTGTTGGCTCGTTGTTTTTGGGGTCTTTTTGGTAAGTTTGGTGGGGTGGCTTTCTTGTGGCATGCTGACTCTGGGGTCATTTGCATTCCCTCCTTTCACTGTTCGAGAAGAGTCATCCACCTGGCAGCAGGCAGGGTGGTACTGACAAAATGGGGAATTCTCAACAATAGGGAGTTTGTGATGGTGTTCACAGGGGTCTTAGGCTGAGGGAAGAGACGTAGATCTGACTCCATATTTCAGAAGGCTTGATTTATTGTTTTGTGATATATATTGCATTAAAACTATACTGAAAGAATAGAAGAAAAGGTTTCATCTCAGAAGGCTAGCTAAGGTAAGAGTAGAAAAGAAAGAATAACAAAGGTTTGTGGCTGGGACAGAGAGCCGAGCTAGCTGGGCTGTGATTGGCCATTAATTATAAACATCCAAGATGGGCCAGTCAAAGATCCATCCACCTGTTGCATTCCACAGCAGCCGATAACCCTTGTTTACATTTTGTTCCGGAGGCCTCTCAGCTTCTCAGGAGGAAAAAATCCTAAGGAAAGGATTTTTTATAAAAGTTGTCTTCGACAGGAGTTAATGACCGACTCTTAACAGGTGATTACAACACGAAGTTAACAAAGAACTCTCCTCTGGCAGCAACCAGTTCAACTTGTAACTCCACAACCTTTTTAAAAAGTGGGCAACCTTTTTTTTACTCATAACACTGCATTGCAGGAGAGCGAGGAGGACGAGGCGGACGCGATGGAGGACGAGACGGGCAGTGAGGAGACGAGCTCGGAGCTGCGCGATGACCAGACGGACACGTCCTCGGCCGAGGTGCCCTCTGCCCGGCCCCGCAGAGCCGTCACCCTGCGCGCCAGCGCCGAGCTGGACAGGCCCCCTGCCCCCGAGAGAGCCCGCCGCAGCCGCAGGGCCCAGCCCCACTCCGGCAGCGAGGCGGACAAGGGCACGCCAGCCAAGGAGGTGAGTGTGTGTTCATAGCACAGCTCCTCCTAAATGAACCTTCAGAACCTTCACAAACAGGGCAGGAGACCTTTCTCCTTTTTAATGCCTTTATTAAAAGTGATCAGCTCGGGTGGGGAGAACCGACAGGTCCATGCTCATGCTGTCGCTGCTCCCAGGAGTGACTGGAGGAGGAAGAAGAGTGCAGCTGTGCCCGCTGGTCTGTGGGCAGAGCTGGGGGTTCCATCCTCACGAGACCATTGGGAAGTTCCCTTGTTTTTCAGTTCAACATTCGAGGTCCTCTCTCTAGCTCTGTCTAGCCGACATCTTTTTGGGTTAGGGTGAGGGGTAAAAAGGCCTTGGCTGGATTCTGTTCCTCACGTCTGGTCATCACTTGGATTCATCAATTTTGTGTCGGCTCGTTGTTTTCGGGGCTTTTGGCTAGGTTTGGTGAGGGGTCCTTCCCGCTGCATGCTAGATCCAATGTCATGTGCATGTCGACTCCATGTCCCTTCCCCTTCACCATCTGGGTAGCATCCTCCAGGAAGCAGCAGGGTGTCACTCGACAAAAGGGGCAATTCTTAACCGTTAGGAGAGATAGTTAAGGAAAACAACAGGTGA
>WBNQ01037716.1:0-23812 GCA_013401375.1 Spizella passerina | reverse complement strand
GGGGAGGTGGGCTCGGTTTTATCTCCCGGGGAGGTGGGCTCGGTTTTACCTCCGGGGGAGGTGGGCTCGGTTTTATCTCCGGGGGAGGTGGGCTCGGTTTTATCTCCCGGGGAGGTGGGCTCGGTTTTATCTCCCGGGGAGGTGGGCTCGGTTTTATCTCCCGGGGACGTGGGCTCGGTTTTATGTCCCGGGGAGGTGGGCTCGGTTTTATCTCCTGGGGAGGTGGGCTCGGCTCATCAGGGAGCGTTCTCTCCTTGCGAGCGCATCGGCCAAGGTTGCAGCGAGAGGGAATTCCGCCCCCTCCCCTTCCGCCCCTGCCTGGGGTTAGGAACAAACGTAGGAACGATCAGAGAGGTATTGCCAGAAATTATATTGGGGCTTTTATTCGAATAAATGTATCCACGCCTATTGAGAAACGGTAAAAAAGCCCCGCTATAATATGCCTTACCATCGCCGATATATTTATCTTAAATGCTCTGGTTTTTCACTTTTTTAAAGTATTAAAAAAAAATATCTTGCCCTGTTTGGGCTTTCTAATACCGAGAAATTGCACCTCAGAGGTGCTAAGATCATATCTTGAAAGATTAACCTGCACCCTCTAGCTCCGTCAAACTGCTGTTGCTTTTCTCTAATGTTGAAATAACGCCAGCCTCGCCTTTTGCTAACCTGGCAAAATCATTTCCTGCATATTTATCAATTTGGGGAGGTGGGTTAGCATGGCGAATTTCCTTGAACAAAGATTGGGTGAGATGTATTAGTTCATCCAATACCATGTCTGTCACTTATGTAGACAGAATAAATCTGAGTCCTGGCTTTGCCCTCAATCGTGCCTGAATTAAGGATACATTTTAATGAAAGTTTCATGGGAAGATTTTAATTTGAGATTGTTTCTGGAGAGAACTGTATAAAACTCCGTGAAAATAATCTTGCATGTAATAGGTGGCATTTTGAACCGCGGCTGAACGTGGATGGAAGGAGTTCCGATTTATTTGGAAATGGAAATTATACTTCGATCCCGTTTAAAAAAAAAAATCAAGCAGGTTAAAGAGAGGAGCTGCACATAATGAGTCAAGGAAATCCTTGAATCCTTGTGCTGTGCCTTTAACTACCGAACATCTGATTCCCTCATCTGGCAGATGGTCTCTGAGCACAGATTTGCATTCATTGTCTTGAAATCTGTTTTCGCGTTGGTGTTATATAGATTTCAGAGGCAGATCTATACACAGATCAGAATACAAAAGGGCCAGGAGGAAAATATCGCCAAGGCAGGGCAGTTTTAAGAAATAAACTACAATAAATGCAGACGTAGGTATGGTCTCGGGTCACCGCGGGCCGGGCTGGGCACAGCTCCGGTTTCCTTTAATGGGAAATGCTGCCTACATGGGATGTTAGGAAAAGTTTTAAGGTGAGAGCTGACAGCTCTCAGGGTGTAACTTTGGAGTCTGCCGGGTGCCTGGCAGCCTTGGGCTGGCTCTTGCCCCGCAGGCAGCCTCTGCCTACACCCTGCTCCAGACCCAGTGCTCTCCCTCTGGGCGATTTTTCATTTCAAATCCCGCGCCTGAGAGCGAAGCGGCCGCTGCCCGTGCGGGGCTGTGGCAGCGCAGACAGACAGAGCTCGCTGCTTTGGGCACGGTTTGGCTGCTCTGGGGCCGGACAGGTCCGGGTGAGGCTGCCGGGACAGCGCGATGAGCCCGGGACACGGCAGTGAACCCGGGACACCGCAGTGAGCCCGGGACACCGCAATGAACCCGGGACATCGCAGTGAGCCCGAGACACGGCAGTGAACCCGGGACACCGCAGTGAGCCCGGGACACCGCGATGAGCCCGGGACACCGCGATGAACCCGGGACACCGCGATGAGCCCGGGACACGGCGATGAGCCCGGGACACCGCAGTGAACCCGGGACACGGCGATGAGCCCGGGACACCGCAGTGAACCCGCGGCTCCCGTGCCCGGCTCCGCCTGTCCCGGGACGGGCGCGCTCCTCCCGCTCCGGCCCCGCGCTTCCAGCGCGCTCTATGCGGGCTGGGGCAGCACTGCTCGGTGTGAGGCTGCCGGTCCCTGGCCATAGCCTATCGCGATAACCTGTCACGATAAACCGCTGTTCCCGTGCCCGGAATTCGGCAGCCGCGAGGCGGGCGGCGGGCGTGCTCCCTGCAGCCCAGTCCCGCAGCTTTAGCACAGTTTGTGCGTTCTGGGGCAGCACCGTTTGCTGTGCAGCTGCCGGGCTGTGGCGATAAACCCATCACGATTAACTCGCGGTTCCTCTGCCCGTGCTCCGGGTGCGCGGGGGGCGCGCTGTTTCCAGCCGGCCCCGCTGCTTTAGCACGGTTGGTGCGGTCTGGGGCAGCACGGCTGCTGCGGGGCTGTGACCATGACCGGTCCCCACAGCCCGATCGCGACATCGCGGCCGCGACAGCCCCGGGCGCGACAGCCCCGGCCCGGAGCCGCGCGGGGGGCGGAGCGCGGCCTCGCCATCCGACCAATGGCGGCGCGAGATGCAAATGAGATGTCCTTATATGGCCCGGGCCCCGCCCCCCGCGCCGCCCCTGTAGCCATTGATGGCGCGCGGGAAGCGCCGGGCGGGACCGGCCGCGCTCCGGCCCCGGCGCTGCTGCGATCGCCCCGCGAATCGCGGCTGTCCCCGTCCTTCCCTCCTTCCTGCCTCCTTCCCGGATTAGGCAGCGATCAATCCTTCCCCGCGTTGTCTGTTTGAGGAACAGGTGATCCTCGTTAGCGGCCATCGGTTTCTGGATGCGGCTCCCTCGTCGGCGTGTGAAGGATGATGACACCAGGCGAGGCTGAATCAGCGTAACTTTCACTTGGAGAGAGGAAAAACTTTCGTCCCCGTTTGAAGGCGTTAAAAACACGAAGCGTTAAAAAGCAGAAGAAGTTGGTTTTAAAGCTGAACTTCACTTTCCTGGGATTTGTGTGTCCGATTCAAAGGCTGCGTCGTCTTGTTTTTCTTTTTTTTCCTTCTCCCTTATCTCCCAAAAGGAAACTGTTGCTAGTTTGCATAGACTTTTTAAATGTTTGGAATTCAAGATACTTTAGGAAGAGGACCAATTCTGAAAGATAAATCTCTAGGTTCTGAGATGGATTCCGTCAGGTCCTGGGTCAGAAACGTTNTTTTCTTTTTTTTCCTTCTCCCTTATCTCCCAAAAGGAAACTGTTGCTAGTTTGCATAGACTTTTTAAATGTTTGGAATTCAAGATACTTTAGGAAGAGGACCAATTCTGAAAGATAAATCTCTAGGTTCTGAGATGGATTCCGTCAGGTCCTGGGTCAGAAACGTTGGGGTTGTGGATGCAAACGTAGCAGCACAAAGGTAACTGTGACTATTTCTCTCCCACTTTACCTCTGCTTGTTTGGTTAATTTTTTTTTTAGCAAATCTTTTCATTATGCCCCGTTGTTAGCACTTGATATTAAATTTATTTTTTTCCTCTCTGTCCTCCTCCCGATCTCCTCCCGTCAGCAAAAAGCGAAGGTCGGAGCTAGAGCTAGGCAGCAGCGCTCCAAAACCCGAGAGCATCAGGAGTCCTAAAACCCAGCACGGGGCTCAGATGACAGCGAGACGGGATCACCCTTTATTTTCTGCCCCAGGAAGATGCGTGGGGCTCTGGATTGGTTGTTCCCAGCGGTGCAGGGCACTCCTCCCTGCTTGCTCGGCCGCGCAGCCGAACAGAGGGGACCAAGTTAGAATTAACTTCAATGCAGGTGTCAAAGCCGAGCTCCCCGGCCCGTCTTGTTTTGCTGAATTCAGGGTGGGCATCGCCGAAATGGTCACCGCGGTTTCAGGGCGGGCAGGGGCGGGCACGGGCACAGCGGATCCCGCACCCTGCGGCCATCCCGTGCCCGCAGCACCTGCCCGAGCTCCGAGAGGTTCCTGCTGGGCTGAAATGGCTCCGAACATCCCGAAATTGGGGCCTGGCTCTTCGCTTTCTACTTGTTCGGGCGGGTTGTCACCCTTTTACGCCCCCTTTTTATTTTCTCTTCCCAGCCAAGTCGGTACAGGACAGTTATCCCTGTGTCTTCCCGTTAGGGGTAAGATGATTAAAACTCTTTGGGGTAATTTTTTTCCCCCTTGGAAAAAATTTCCAGCCCCTCTGAATAACTTAAAAAAAAAAAAGTTAAGAAAGTATCAGTGTCGGGCAAGACTAAATTGGGAACCCCAGGAGTAAGCAGGATTTTATTTAGTATTAGAGACAAGGTGAAAGGCATGAAACAGCAGAGGGGACTTCAGATGAAGCAGATGTTTTAGAAATAGCACATCCATGCCCCCACCCACGGCCTGATCTGGCAGCACGGTTTTCCAAGCACCATGGGAGGAGTTCTTAGAGTTTCATGAATGTCGACAGAGTGTTTAATAAATACGGTTGAGGGGGAAGAGGTTTATCCTTGAGGAAACTGAAAGTAAAAGGAAACAGCTCCTGACAAGACTCCAATTTACGGGAGCGGTGGAGGTGCAGCCTGCTGGCATCGCCAGGTTTTTCTCCCAGATATTCCTAACAAACCAATAAATCCCAATTTTTACACCCAGAATGAGAGGAATCCCCGAGCTAGGTGCAGTTGTGGCGGATGTGGTGATTTCACACCGTACCTCATTGGCAAGGAAAACACAGGGAAACATCTGTAGTGCTCTGAAAGAGCCAAATACTTTTGCCGGTGCCGTGGATCTGTTTTGGGGACTAAAACCCGAAGCTGTCCAACTCCTAACTAGCCTGGCACATAGATTAATCTGTCTATTAAGTAACTTGGAGGTGCTCATACTCATCTATTTTCTTCTCAGTAAGTAGAAATTGGCTTTAGGAAGAGGGAACTGCAACTAATTTCACCAAGAAATAAAGCTGCAGTCAGGGATACATATCGTGGGTAAACAGAAGCGTTTGAATCTTCCGAAGCCGGGAAATGCGTGGGAAACATCACAATATTTTCTGCAGTCAGGGACAAGATTCTCTCAAGGGCTGGCTAACCCGAGACTAAATTCTTTCAGTTTAAATCAGAGATTCGATTCACAGCAATCAGTTCAAGTCAAACTTCGCAGCCGAGAGAAGAGGCTGCTCTGCTCCAAAGTCGTTGTCTCTGAGCAAAACGAGCTGTCCCCGAGCTGCCATCCTGCCCGTAGGGAAGATTTCTAGGGTGGCTCGTTTTCTCCTGCAGGGAAAGGGAGCAGGACCGGGAAAGGGAGCAGGACCGGGATGTGCAGAGAGCGCTGCCAGCCCCTCTGACACTCACGGCGCTTCCCACCCCGCCGCGTTCCGCAGGGAGCGGTGCCAGGCAGGGAAATAAGGGGGCAAGGGAAACCCTCGCTGCCTTTAGCACCAGCCCCTCTGTAAATCAGCGTGTGCAGGGAGCAGGGCCAGGCAGGGAAGCAAGCGGGGCAAGGAAAGCACTCGCTGCCTTTAGCACCAAGCCCTGTGTAAATCAGCTGTGCAGGGAGCGGGGCCAGGCTGACTTTGGGCTGCGGGGCAAGGGAAACCCTCGCTGCCTTTAGCACCAGCCCCTCTGTAAATCAGCGTGGGCAGGGAGCGGGGCCAGGCAGGGAAACAAGCGGGGCAAGGGAAACCCTCGCTGCCTTTAGCACCAGCCCCTCTGTAAATCAGCGTGTGCAGGGAGCGGGGCCAGGCTGACTTTGGGGCTGCGGGGCAAGGAAAACCCTCGCTGCCTTTAGCACCAGCCCCTCTGTAAATCAGCGTGGGCAGGGAGCGGGGCCAGGCTGACTTTGGGCTGCGGGGCAGGGACGGTCCGAGCGAGCTCTGCCTTTGCTGCTGTTGTTCTGCCCTTACTGCTGCACAACCTGGTAATGTCTTTGTCTCTCCCCTCACCCCATCCCGTGTGTTTCCTCCACAGCGGAGTAGCTTTGTCCAGAGCCCACTTTGAAAAGCAGCCACCCTCCAACTTGAGGAAATCCAATTTCTTTCACTTTGTTCTGGCTCTCTACGACAGACAGGGGCAGCCCGTGGAAATAGAGAGGACAGCTTTTGTGGACTTTGTAGAAAATGATAAAGTAAGGCTCCTTACTCTTCTTCTTCTTTTCCTCTCCAATTTTAATCTTCTCCCCCCACTGAGCTGCCAGCTTCTAATACCTATAAAAAATATAACCATGGTTTGGTCAAGGTTCAGGTGCTGTGGTAGAGCTGTAACCCTGTGTGTGCTGCTGGAGTTGAAAAGGGTTGGAAGCCTCTGCTCTGTATCGTGAATTTCATTCACCCACTAAAATTAAAATAAATAAAATTCATGGGGATAAATGCACTTAGCTTTTTTTACCTACCACATCTGCCAGGGTTTTATTAGTACCCGAACAGAAGTGGAATCTGACATGTAAATATGTCAGATTATTGTTGAGTGTGGTTATATGTATTTCCTAAGGCTCCAAAGTCAATGGCAGGACTTGAAAAGCATTTGCTTCTGGATTTTAATTCCATGTCTTGACCACTTTGCATTTTTTCAGTTATTTTCTTAGCCATGAACAAGATTTTTTTAGTCTGTGAATCATAAATAATTATTTAACAGGAAATTACATTAAAAAGGGACATAAGAAATATCCCTGTAACACAACCTTCAGGAAATAAATATCAATTTTGACTCAAAGTAACACTATTGAAAAGCAATGATCACAGTAAAATCAAAAGCCGTTGTGTTTTCCTGGTGTCAATCTGCTTTATATTAAATTATTTGAAATGCACAAATTATTGTCAGTGTATTCCCTTGAAAAAGTTGAGAGCATGATGGCAAATAAAAGAGGGAAAGAAGTTCTTGAACTCCTACAGGAAAAGATGTCAGGAGTATTTTGTAGTTTGTCCTGGGTCACTCGGAAGGTTAATACATCCCAATCAGTGGATTCACCTCTTGGAATTTTAATCAACTTTGGTGTCACTTCCATCATGATTATCAGCTCTTGCATTTTAAATGTGCCAAGTGTAAGTTCTGGAAGGATTTCTCCCCCTTCCTTTTTTCAAATTCCCTTTCAGGAGCAAGGCAACGAGAAGACGAACAACGGCACGCACTACAAACTGCAGCTGCTCTACAGCAACGGTGAGCGCCCTTCCCTGGCCCCTCCTGGAGCTGCCCGTGGGTGCTGAGGTGTCCAAAATGCACTGAAAATCCCTTGCATGAGCCCCTGCAGCTCAGGGATGGGCCCTGGGCTTTGGATGGGCTTGGGAACCAGAATTACCTGGGGTGCTGAGGGTGTTTGGAGTGAGCGGGTTTGGGTTTGTTCTGCTGCTCTCAGGGCAAGGTGCCTGTGGAATGTGATTTATGCCTGTTCTCCCTCACTCCAGGTGTCAGGACAGAGCAGGATCTCTATGTGAGGCTCATTGATTCTGTCACCAAGCAGGTGAGCAGGGCTGACCTGTGCCATGCTGTCCTGTCCCACCTCGTCTTTCCTGTTTGCTCAACATTTCCTTGCATGTTTTTCCTTCTCTGTTTCATTTTGATCTCTTGCTCAGCTGTATTGCAGACCTAAATTGAAAATTGTGCTCTTAAGTCTCTTTTTTTCCCTCTGTGGACTGTTGGTTTTTATCCACTTTGTAGCAATATTTATGTAAAGCTGTTTTCCCTGCACATAGAGGGGAAGATATTTATTTGCAGGTGGTAAAATCCCTTCCCCTCACATCTGAAGATTTTAAGGAATAAATAACCCCCGATGCTCCTGGCTTAACCCTTCTCTTAATTTTTGTAGCCCATAACTTACGAAGGGCAGAACAAGAACCCCGAGATGTGCAGAGTGCTGCTCACCCACGAAGTCATGTGCAGGTAAGATGACTTGATTAGCACATCATTTGTGAGCTTTGCTTCCCAAAATGTTGGAGGAGCCTCTCCAAGGAAATTTTAAGCAGGGAGATTTTGATTTTGCTGTTTGTTTATTTTGTTTGTTCATTTTGGTCTTTGTGTAGGAAGACTTTCTCTTTATGTGAGTGATGCTTGCTTGAGTTCAAAACAGATTTTTGGGGCAGGTTTCCTATTTTTTTGCTATTAATTTTTCCTGAAGGAGATTCAGCAACCACAGCTGCACTATTTTTGTTTAAAGTAGGCCTTTGCATGTGTTGTTTAAATCAAGACTTTTAAATGCTTATTGCTCATAAAATTTCTGCTCACCTTATGAGAATGAGAAGTTTAATTTATATATTTTTGCCTGGAAACTGCAGGATATTCTTAGTGCAATTTCCTTTGGTGAAATATTTTCATTTTCTCAATTAAAGTGGCATCATTAATGTTCTTTAATTTTGGGCAGTTCTACCCCACAAGAAAAAACCCTCAAACCCTTCCTTTCTCTACATGTGAACAGTATTTAGGGGCCTTCTACTTTTTAATTAAAACAAAAAAAAGGACACTATTTTTAGCGTTTAAATTTATAAATTAGAGGGTGAAATGACTTGAGGATGTTTTTAATAACTTTTGTATAAGTCTGAACTTACATGTACCTTATGTATGTATGTCGTGCTTCCATGGTAACTTATTACTTTTCCTGTTCTCGGGTAATTAAATTTTTTTTCAATACATATAATAATGCAAACAGTCAATGTTCTTGTATTAAAATGTGCTAAAATGTGCATAGAACATTCATAAAACAAGAGACAAAACCCATTCCTGACCTTTATTATACCCAGTTTGTGATTTATTGTATCAGTGGGAGAGGGTTAAGCTGGTGGACTCAATGTTGCTTCTTTTAATGGCTGAGCTTGCTACCTGATTGTTGTTTTTTTAATTAAAGTAGCCTTTTTAAGTTAATGTAGCAGTGAGAGAAGCCTGTTTGGAAAGAGTTTTTATCAAGGGGAAGTCTAAGTTTCAGCATTTAATTATGTCAAAAATTCTGTTACTTTTTCATAGAATATGAATCAGGTATTCAGTATGAAACAAATGTACTGTTTCTCTGTTGTGTGTAGTTCTCCTTAATTAAGCAAATTAGCTTTTGACCAGTATTTTCATATTTATGCCCAAACAATGTATATCACATATGAGGGTTGCACTGGGTGGGCTTTACAAGGGTCTGGTGATGTAGTGGCAAAGATCAAAGGTGTAGAAGGGACTTTCTGGCACATTTAGAACTTGTGTATATAATTATATATATATGTATATGTGCATCCATGCTGTTGAAAGGTTTCACTATAACCAGTGAAAATCAGAGAGGAAAAGTCTGATTTCTCCTGCAGTTGGGTTGTGCTTTGTGATAACATAAGAGCAGCGAGCCCATTTCTTTTCTCCCCTCTCCCTGCACAGAGCACAGCTCTGCTTTGGAAGTTCAAGTATTTCATCACCTTCTCATCCAAATGGACATGTTTGATTTGAAATTAATTTGGGCTTTCCCCCTGCTTCCTCTCCCTGCCTTTATGGTATCAAATGCTCTGCTCAACTTTGATATTTCTGAGCTCCAGTGATGCCTGCAAACCCCCTCTGTGCTTGATTTAAGGTAGCACTGCACAAATCTAAGCTATTATTCTGATTATTCTCAGCTCTGCTGCTTGATAGATTAACCAAGGAAGAATTACAACTCAGGGACATCCTTCCCATGTAAAACACAGATTAGTGAAGGGAATCAAAACACTCTGTAACCTAATGAAGACATTTGATTTTAAATGTCGTGTTTTCCTGAAGTATCTCTGAGCAGGACGCTGTGTATTCTGAAGAGGCATTACACACATCACTTTGAATAATGCCAGGGGAATGGCTCCAACTCTAGTTAAACTTGACATTTTATTTTATTTCTTTTAAGTACAATAATCAAATCTTCCTCATTGTGTGCTGCTTAAGTGGCAGCATCAATTTTTAAAGCCTCTAGTTTAGTTTGCATTAGGAACAGTACATAAAATTTTAATGCACTGTACCCACTCTGCTGTCGAAATTGATGCCTACTGCTTCTGAAAAGGAAAACAAGAAGGGTCTGTCTGTCTTTCTGCTCCTCTGCCAATCCTCCCTGGTTGAAGGCAGGGATTTTTAGGGGGATTTTTCTGTACATAACCACACATGAAGATATTTTTTGCTGCGTGGAGCCCCTCGGAAAGTGCCCGTCTCTCCCTCAGACGGTGACAGATGCCTGCTTAGCAGGAAAGTTGTCTAAATATTGATACGGCTGCACCAATCTGTCACAGCCATTCAAAGTCCAGCTCTCAATAATTGGTGCTTTCAGGCCTTCCAGTGCGAGCCTCCATTTATTCATTTCCAATCTGAATTTTTTTTCCCGTTTGCTTCTTACGGCCTAACAGGAACAGTTCCTATTAGGTGAGTTAGTGTGGAATAAAACATCCCGAGGGCTGGAAATCAAGGTAAAACACCTTCCTCCCCAGGAATAACTCCCCCTCCATCCTCTTCCTTTTCTTCCAATTATCCACTAAGAGGAAACTCGTTGTTATGCTGCTGCCAGCAGCCCCCTACGCCCTCAATGCTCAGAGGGTTAAAAGGTATTATAATTCGAACAGAAGTAGTCTCAGGGCCTACAGCTGGCTAATAACAGAGTTGTATTGAGTGGAGTGAGCCCCACAGCTGTGACTTTCGCCACAAGGCTCAGCCTAGACGGGAGCTCTAATCAGCTGGGCCAGGCGGCCGCTGGGGCCGCGTCTTTATCGGCCAGATGGTGTGAATTTAGACACTTTTGTTATGCAATTGCAGGGAGGAGTTGGGCAGAAGAAAACAAAACAAAGGCCACCATGCTGTGAGCTTATTTGAGTTTGAAATTAGAGACAGATTTTTTTTTTTTAATTTTTTTTGTGTGTGTGTTGGGGTGAGGGATGAATTTTAAAACCGTTTTAGCCAAGTGCGAGGAGGGGAAAGGATGGAAGTTTGGCTTTGGCGTGGGGTTTCTGGGGTGCTCAGTTTGTAGGGCTGGGGTTGTCCCTGGGAACTTTCTGGGTTTGGTTTTAGTTTTTTTGGACCATTCTTAACATAAACCATCATTTTCACCATGTAGATCTCACTAGAAGAGAAAATATAACAAGAAAAGATAAGGAAAATCATCTTAAGCCTTGATATTCTTGTCTTAAGCAAATGAGCATCTCTAAAAGTGTGTTCCCAGCCCAACACTGTAGCAGAAATGTAAATGTTGGTGAAGTTTTTTTAATAATTTGCTTGAAGAGAATATTGAAGGCTTGATCCTGGACCACCAGCATTTGGGGGTTTTGGCTTGCACTGAAATTGGAACCAGCCAATTCTGTTACAGACAGCACTTGTGAAACCAACCAAGTGGAAATGTCACTGCTTGGATATGGGGTGAAACTCTTGGAAATGAGGATTTAAAGATTTAAGAGGTATTTTTGCTATAATGTTGGGCTGAAACATCCTCAGTCCCACTCTGATTTATGTGCAAACAGTAATTCCTTCACTGGAATTACTCTTCTCCCTCATCAAGATTTTTTTTTCATATATTTGGGCTCAGAAAATACCACGGTCAAAGGGGAAAAAGTCTATCACTTACAGAGATCTTTCCCCAGCTGTGATAGGCATGTAGATATCAGTGAAATATTTGGAGAACTTCAGCTGCAAGCCACAGTTTTAGAGGGAAAATATTTGAATATTACAAACACAAAGTTCAGAACTGCAATAATAGTGGAAATAGAAATATAACAAGATGCACTTGCTTCTGAACCCAGCCACATTGTGCTCAGCCTCACAGAATTCATCCTAAAATGCTCTGTCAGGAAGTGCCTCCATCCCTGGAATCACTACAGATTTCTTTTTTTGTTTTTGCTTTATTATAACAACCTGTAAAGCAGCAAAGATTTTATTCCAAATGTTATTTTCCATGTGTTGCTGTACTGGACATGTCAAAGTTCATCCCAAACTGATGTTCCTTTGAGAGGATTTTCTGCTTTTTTCGAGGGGTTTATTATAATTTTCTCCTTTAGAAAGCATTCCCATCTTGGCTTCTGGTGTAAAAACAGTCCATTCTTTCTAAACTCTGGTTGGGCAGTGAAATCCATAAAAGATGCACTTAAAATAAAGTTGGGAGAGGGAGGGAGAGTGATGTTGTGTGCTGGTGTGAATTACCAGAGCTGCACTGAAGTCGATGGAGCCATGACAATTTACAGCAGCTACAGGGACTGCCCCAGGGATTTTTAAATATTTAGTGTATCCTTTTATTTTAAAAGGAGTAGCATCGATGAATAAGTGCAGGTTGGAGGCGAGGGGAATGTAGGAATGTTGAAACAGTTAGAGCTGTTATTCAAATAGATCTGCTCCTTGCACATCATGTGGATGGGCAATTCCAGCCCCAGAGCAGGAACTACCTGGAAACTGGAGGAAATGTTGGGATTTTTCATAGCTGAAAGAAGGTTTTTGGTGTAAAAGCTCATTTTAGGCATTTATAATTAAATATTGGGCATATAAAGAAAAAAAATCCCCACTTTAATATTTTATTCTGCCTTTAATGAATTAAAGTATTTTATTTATTTCTTATTTTAGTATTTATTTATTTATTTTAAAAAAAATCTTATTGTTCTTGGAATTGCTCCCCAGCTGGGAAGCTGTGATACTCAGAATTCTTGAGAATTTTGCAGATGCATCCAGCACCCCTGTACAAAAACCCACCAAAATTTCTTCATCCCATGTGTGTAAATTTGAACAGAACCCTCTGCATAATATGGAAAATATCTTCTAGAAAAGCATCTGATCTGGTGACTTTTGAGGGATGTGGGACTTCTGATAGAGACTTTTTAAACTTTGGGTACGTCCATCTGCCCTGTCCCATGCTGGCTTTGACTGGAGCAAAAATCCTGAGCATGAAAACAGTTTAAATCTGCTCTGTTATTTCAGATTATTAAAAGTGAGGATTTCAGAGCAAGGACTGGTTTTAAAGTCTGTTCAACTCCTGGTACTCAGCTACTGTGTGTGCAGGAGCATCACCCATGTCAGTGATTATATCAATCTAAATAATGAGGTGTCAATTGATTTTAAAATTTTTATTATTATTTATTATAATTAATATTACCACTGAATGTGTATAAATTAATACTTAGTCTTAAGGGTTAATCACTGAAGCAACTGCAAAGGGATTGCAGAAGCCAACTTGAAAAACATCTCCAGATCTTTTGTAGGATCTAAATATGTTCAGTTTCTGGCTTTTCATGGAGAGCTGAAGTTTTCAGTAACCATATAAAACTTAGATATTTAATAATAAAAAAAATACAGTAACATAAAAATATTATTGGAATATACCAAACCATTAGGTTGCTTATAGTCAGTTCCAGCACCTTTTGATGGACTTTTAACCCCACACAACCCATGTGGTTCTGCCTGTTAATGACATCTGTTAATCACTTATTAGACCTTTATGAATATCACCTCAGTCTCGAGTGTGGCCATGCTGCTGTTCATTTTTGGCTGGGTAATTCAGAATAGATTACAGGGAGCTAAGTGCCAAACTCCAGCTTGAACCAGCCAGGACTTGGGCACCCAATTCCCTTAATTTTCCCTTCTGGAAAGCAGAATTTTTATCCTTCCAGGCATATATTGAGTGCCAAAGGTTTTCTGACAGACTTTGAGCTGGTTCTTTGCTCTCAGCTGTCCCACTGGTTCTTTAATTTTGCTTTTCTTTCCCTCTGCAGTCGGTGCTGTGAGAAGAAAAGCTGTGGCAACAGAAATGAGACTCCATCTGACCCTGTGATCATTGACAGGTAGGAGATGAATTCCCATTTTCCTGCAAAAGCACCCAAAATTGTTGTTTTTCACTTTGAATCATCAGAGGTTGTTTCTCACTGGTTATTTGTTGATGTCTGCCATTTGGGGACCTTGACAAAATTTATGTTTATTTTTAAAATGAAATTCTGTTTTTATTGTGACCAAATATTCCATGTGTGCACCTGGAACATTCTCTCCTCACCAGGGATGGGATCCAACTGGATTACTGAGACAGATAAAGCTTTGAGCAGCCTGGCAGCTTCACTAATGTTCTTTAACAAAAGAGCAATATTTTTGTAGAAATGTGGGGGGAAAGGGAGGGGTAGAAAGGCAGAAATGCAACATTAAATCTGACAGGTTTGGGATTGTGAGCAGTTTTATGTAGAACAGCTTTGTGTATTGCTCAGTTTTGGTTCCAGGTTTGGGTTCTTTTGCTAGTTTTTAGGTCAATAACATCAATGGGGAGAACAGCAGCTTGTTAAAGCATGAAGTGGCACTGTAGAAATTGAGTATATTTGGGGCAGCTTAGAAAACTTCCTTGTGGAACTCACTGACATGGAAGGGTTTGAAATCTGGAGTTCAGCAAGGCTCAGACAGGGAAAATAAAACCAGGCAGGGCTGCTTCAGAAAGGAGCACACACACAAGGGCTCCAGAAGGGGAACATTAAATAAGGAAAAGCCAGCAAGAAAACGTTTTCCCCCAGGTTATTCTGTAGAAACTGTTAAAGGGTTCCTTTTCCCTGAAGCAGATGCTACAAGAGAGCTGATGGTGCAGTGGATTGATTTCAGAGCCAGTTTTTGTGCCTGCCTGTGTCTGGCCTGTTCTGTCTCCTCCCTAACAAGCTTTATTTGTCACAGTAGTTCTGGTGGACTTGTCTTGGCTTTCAGAGCAGTAAGGCTAGTTTGAATAAAGATCTGCCATAATTTCCTTTTTTTTTTTAATCACAGAGTTAATCTAAATCATTTTGGAACTCTGATGAGGGGATGGGTTCTCCTTCTCCCTTTACCCCACAGTTTTGCCTTTTAATTCTGTGCTCACAAGCTGTGGCTGGGGCCAGAGCAATCCAGAGCAATGAAATGGGCTCTTTGGGGAGCAGAAGTCCTGGATGTGCCATCTTGACCTTTCCTATGAAATTTCAAGCTTATTTTTGGCTGTGTTGATGCTTGGTATGAATGTGCATTTGGGAACTTTCCAGCCTGAAGTCTGAATTTTCTGGGAAGCAGCTCAGGATGGAAGGCCCTGGATTGAGACCTTGACAGGGACAGTTCCTGCCCCAGCTGGATTTGTAATCCCGAGCCAGCTGCTTATCCTCATGCAAAGTGAAGATCCTGATGGTTCCTGGGGGGCTTTGGGATCTGCTGATGTAGAATGGAGGGGAAGCTGTGAGAAAGGACAGGGTTTTTCTTTCTAACAACTGTGTGTAAAGTGTGCATCACAAATCACCTGCTGTGTTCTGTGAGTCCCAACCTTTTCTACTTTGTTCTAACTTTGTCCAAACCTCTCCTAATTTGTCCTGAGCCCAGAACCTTTTTCCTGCCTGCCCTGCTAACAGCAATAGACATTGTCTTGGCACGGAAGCATCCTCCAGGCTCAGCCTGGCAGTTCCTTTTTGTGTGTTGGTTCTTCCCTTTGTGTGGGTGTGTGTCCATTCCAGGTGAACTCTGGAGCTCAGGGAGGGCAGATGAGGGAGATAAGTCAGGGGTGCAGCCTGATGAAGCTGCTCCATTCAGTTAAAGGCAGTCCCTTTTTAAATCAGATTTAGGCCGCAGAGAGAGAATTTATCCCAGCTCTGCCCTGCTGTCTGGAGGAGGCTTGGCTTGCTGAAAGAAGCAAAACTCAAAGCTAAATATTTTTCTTTTTCCTGCCACTGACTGGTGGTGCAGCATCAAGAGAGCGACTCCTCCTTCTGGCAGAGTTATTTCTGCACAGTTATTTCTGTTCTGCCTCCTCACCCAGCACAGCAGGGCCTGAGGAGTGAGGGACAGTCCTGTGTGCCACATCTCCAGCAGCACATGCAGTGCAAATAAAGCAGCGCCATAATTTCCTGCCTGTCTGTGCACAGAGACGTCCTTGGCTCCTCTCTCATCCTCACCCACCTGCACAGCACCAAATTCAACAGCTCAGGGGCTGAGCTGCACCCTCCACTCCTCTGAATGCACCCTCTGGGCTCATTTTTTATTGTCTTTCAAACAAGGAGAGTCCTGTGTGCTCTGGACCTGCTGGACAGCAGCTTAGATTTATTTAGAGGGTCTTTCTAGAGCTTCTTGAAAGGAAAAAACCTCTGCTTAGGGACTTGGCAGCAGGTGGAATGTAATTTCTGAAGTGCACCTTGCAGCCGTGTGGATCAATAAATATGGTGATATTTTCAGCTCAGGGATGTCTTCATGGTGGGTTGCTGTTAATTTAAAGTGAACTACAGGTTTTCTTTAAATAGTGATTGGAATACAGGTGTTTTTCCCTGGTGTGAAATGATAGGTCAGTGTAAAACTCTGCCACGCACCACCCTGGCTGTGGCATTGTCTCATGTCTCTGGAGAAGGGAAAAAGGGAAAATGGAGAGAGGAGAATTGCAAAAACATCTTTGTGTTGTACACAGCTCTGCCTAAGCAGTGTGGGCAAAGCGAATCAGAATTTCCATGGAATAAAATTCCAGAGTCTTTGAGATTAGAAAAGTCCCTAGGATCATTGAGTTCAGCTGTAACACCATCATCAATATGGTGATTTCCCCTTTATTTGTTTCTCTCCCCACTTTTTTACCTGCTGTGTGCTGGAGGGGACACAATTCACTGGTGTTCACCAAATCCTTGTAACCCTGTTTGAAAAGCAAGAAATAGTTCAGTGGGAAAAAAATGTCAGCCCTGTTGTTGTTGTTGTTGGGTTTTTTCTCCTCCTTGAAAGAATTCCAAAAGTTCTGATGCTGAATAAAACATTTTTGCAGTGACCTTTGCTCTGGGGACTGGATTTAGATCCGAAGGCCTTGCAGTTATTTTTCCACTCCCTCTTGGAAATGAGAACGTTTCCATATGAAAGGGAACTTCTCCACTGAAATGCAGCGTGTGCCCTCTCCTGCTGGCAGAGGTGTGCAGGATGCATTGGAATATTTTGGTTCCTGTGATGTTCTGAGCCAGAATTCTGGTGTAACTCCGGACAGAATTGGATTTCAGAGTGATGCCTCTGGCTAACAGGGATGGCACAGCCCAGATCCTGCAGGAATTCCACAGGAGCACAGGGCTGGAGGGACCTGGGATGGCATTTTTAATCCAGGAGCACTTGCATTCCCAGGTTTGGGACAACACGAGCCAGAATCAGTGCTCAAAATGTCACAGCAAGCTTTAACTTTGTGTGCACAGCCAGAATTAGTGAGAGCTAAGCTGGTTCTGGTGTTCCTGTGGTGGATTCATCCTGGATTTCTGCTTGCCTTTGGAAGTGGAATTGATTGCTTTAAGAGACATCAAATATGTAAATATTATCTATTTTCCCCCTTCTCTCATGGCCAAAGTGCTGGTTCTTGATGTTCCTGGTGGTTCCTTGGAATTGGAGAGTGAACTTTGTGTTTCCTTTATGGAAATTGCAGGCAGGGAGATTGCGTGCAGGTGCTGGGGAATTTTGGATGGAAGGGTGGAAGCTCATTCCTTTGAAGATGGCACTTCCAGCTGAAAACTATATTTTGTTACACCTGTGCTAGAATTACTCAGTTTGTTGCCTTTCCTACCCTGCTTATGCAAATAAAAAGAATCCTTGGTATGAGGATTAAGATGTCGTGGAAGATGCAAATTAATTTAATTAATCACTTTACTGCAGATTTTCTCTCTCATTGTAGGTGAGTTGTGTAATTTTGGATATAAATTCATCAAATGGCAATGACCTTTTGATTTTTTGTTAGTTTTCTTTGTGTTCTTGAAGATTCAAGCTCTTTAGAGGAGGTTGTTTTGTGTACTTGTTACTCTTAATGCTTTGCTGAGTTTACTTAAGCTGTGGTTTAATTGAAGCCTCTGTGGTACAGGGGAGAATTGGTGTGAGTTTTTTAGTTGAAAATTTTGATTTTTTGTTTTTTTACCTTTCCCCTCCCCTTTTCTACCAGTCAAAAGAAATTTACATGTAATTTCAATGAAACCTCTTAAACGGTCAAAAGAAAATTTCACGTCATTCAAATGAATATCTTAATTCAATTAAAAATGCAGTGTCACTAGGCTGGGACAGAATTTTTTTGTTCCTAGAAGGGAAACTTCTGAGAACAGCAGGAAAAGCTGGGAGCACAAACCCTGTGCTGTTTGTGGCTGCTGCCTCCATGGTCCTGTGCTCCCTTTGGGCTCATGGAATGAGTGAGGTCTTTCAGCCCAGGTTCTTTTAGAATCTGAGACACTGGGTCCAATTCCTTCTGCTTTTAACTAAACTCCTTTTCCTAAACTGTTCCTGGTTGTCCTGGGAAGGGTCTGGTGTGTGTTGCCACNATAAAAATATAATTAATTATAAATAAATATAAATAATAATATATTTATAGTGATTGTTGCAGGGGGTGAATGGAGGGGACTGGAGCTGGGATGGAGAGCAGTGCCCAGTGCCCATGCTGGGTCAGCACCCAGTGGCACCAGCTCAGCCCTGGGCACTCTGCTTTGGGGCTGCTGAGGGCAGCATGGAGCAGCTGCTGCAGGAGAGAAAATGAGGCTTTTGCAGCTGTTCTTTAACAAAAAGCCAAGGCCTGAGCACAGCTGGTGACTTGTCAGCCTCTCTGGAAGGTGCAGCAGAGCCTGGGTGACATCCCTGTGCATGGGGGTCCATCCCTTCCCCTGGAACTGAGGTTTGCATCCCTGCTGGTGCCCTGCCCTCCCTGCTGCAGGACTGAGGGCTGAGCTCTGCCACAGGCACTAAAATCCCTTCAGGGTTAATAGGGATGGGCTTCACATCTTCTCTGTGTGTGTGTGTGTCCCTCCCTGCCACCCCACCTCCCTCCCTGCCCACTTCCCTCTCCCTAAAAACCCCAAAAGGACACACAGATGAATTTTCATTTTGAAGGAGCTAACTTCAGAGAAGTGCAGACTTCTGATTGGGATTTTTTAATCTTTTTGTCTTTCTTCTCTCTTTTTCTTCCTTTTCTCCCCATCTCAGCCACCTGAAAAGGGCTTTATCCCTTACACCTCCCTTTGAGGTGATTCCAAAACCCACTGGGTAACACAAGGAGGTTTCCTCATGCTCAGAGGCAGAACAGCAGGGCTGGAGAGGCCTGGATCAAATTCCCACTGACAGTGGGTTGCCCTGTCACCTTTAGTGCCATAAGTCTGTGCCTCAGTTTCCCCCTTAATACAAAGCATTAGCAACTACCTGGCTGTGGAAAGCGGCCTCAGATCCCTGAATAGGAGTTTTTGGGGTTTATTTCTCACATTCCTGGTACCAGGAGGATTGAATCTGCATGGCAGGGTTGGATTGCTCCTGTTGTGCCCTGTGAGTCTGGGCTGTGTTGCTGACAGCAGGAGCTCTTCCCTGCGTGCCCCAGTCCCCCCTTCCAACCCCCAAACCCCACAATGATCTCTCCCCTTGTCCTAGGGAGCCCAAGCCCTTTGTTCACTGCTAAACCCTGCTCTCCTGCAAGGAGCTGCTGTTGTGCCATCTGTCTCTTTATGAATTTTTTAGTAGACTGGATGTTTGTGGGGAATCAGTAACTTCAAATTGCACTATCCCAGCCATTTGACAAGTGGTTCTCTTAGTACTTAATTTGTTTGTTTCTTTTTATTTTCTCCTTTCTTTCAGACAAAAAGAAAATTCTTTACTAGTTTGCTGTCCAAAACATCTTGAAATCTTTGATGTGTGCAAACACTTAAAGCTTGTAAACAGACTAAACTGGAGAGAGGCTTGTGTCATTTAATCTTTTTCATTTAATGTTGACAGACAACAGATTTTCCAGCAAGCTGGTGAGTCAGAAGAAGCTTAAATATCTTTGTGAGTGTGCTGGAAAAATGAAGAATGGACTGGTTGGGTCTGTGGAAGTCCTGGGTTTTGCTCCTTTCTTCCCTTCACAGTCCCTGTATGTTTGTAGCCATTCACAGGGTCTGTGTTTAGCTATAAGCTATGTATGTGATTTTCTGACTTTCCCTGATAACACTAAGTTGCTGAGAACTGATGTGTGGAAATACTCAGGATTTGTGCAATTTCCCAAGTTTCTCTCCCCCAGCACTGTTGGGTGCTGCTGCCTGGGCTGGAGGTGCTGCTGCTTCTGGAATGGAGCAAGAAATGAGAAGGGTTTAAATCACTGCTGGTTTCAAGCACGGATTATTGGGGAATTAAACAGAGCTGGAACCTTATTTCCACTGGTTTGCATTTCTGTTTTGTGCAGATTTTCTCCTGGCCATGCTGAGCATCTCTGCCCTCAAACAGAGAGATGCTTTTTGGGATGTGTGGGAGTGCCCATCAATGCTGATCCCTTCAGTTCCATTAAATCTGTAACCACAACAGTTTGCTCATGTCCTCATCTGAGGAAAACATGGCTGAGCCTAAGCAAGGGCACATTATAGAATTTAAAAAATAAAATCTAACTTTTTCTGTTACTGTCTGGAAGCCTTAAGAAAATAAGTCCAATGAAGACAAGACCCAAAGGATTTTAGCAGTGCTGCATTAATCAGATAAACTTCCCTGATGCTCTGGAGCATCCTGGACACAAGCATGGATGGGTTCCAGTCTTGTTAGATTAGTTGAGATAAAAATGTTGATGGTGCTGGGGCTAAATCCTGCATGAGCAATGCAAAGATGGGAGTAAAGCTTACACGTGGTGTAGGAGAATCCTTGTTTCTTTTTAAATTGAGGCTTTTCCCTGTAAACAGGGAGAATTTGGTGCAGTTTGTGCTCATGAACACTGAATGAGGAGGTTAAGGGGCTGCTGACCTCAGAGGGACAGAGAGCAGAGTAAGGAGCCATTGGAATCAATGAGGTTGGAAGTAGTGGAAAGGGGAATGGAGAACAAGTTTCCCATGGACTAAAGCACCTCTGGGAATAGAAGTTGAGGATAAATTCACTGTGCAAACAGCACAGAAGAAATGCTGGTTATGTAGAGCAGCAGTGTGTGACATGGGATCTGCGCAGCTCCACTCCTTGGCTCTGTGTTTGCCTGGCTCCATCTGCACTCATCAATAAAAATGCCAATATTTCAGAGTATTTGCATCCTAATGAAAGCATCCTCTGTGTATTTATGACCTGAAATACTCTTCTCACTTTTGCACTCCTCTTGGCCTCTGTCTAGACCTGGTTTTATGGACTTGTCACTTCATCTGCCCTAAGCTTGTTAGTTACTGCCTCTGGCTTTCCTTTTGAACCTTTTGTTTTTCTCTTCATCCCTTCCCTGTGTGTTCCTTTCACCATCTGTTTCTGGTGGGATCTCCCGTATTTTCTGCCCTGTAAACATCCCAGGGTCTCAGCCTCTCTGAAGGTGATTTCTTCACCTCAAAGTTCTCCCAGTTAACGTGTTTCTGCTTTCAGATGGGAGATGAAACAATTTGTCCTGCTTGGAACATCACCCCAAACCCTTGTGAAGTGAGGAAAAGATTGAGACTGAAAGTACAAAATGTGCATCTGAAGCTTGAATCAGCTGGAGATGTGATTTTCAAGCTGTGTTTTGCCCAGGATGATGTAGGAGTGAGGATGCAGGACACACTCCAGATGAAGGAGTGGAGCCCAAGTCCTGCATTCCAGGCTGGATCAGTAAGCACATCCTGGAACAGCATTTCCCTGCAGCTGGGACTCACATTCCCATCTTTCTCCCAGCTTTGGATCCTTAATATGCTGCTCTCATCTGAGCCATCCTTCTNATATTATTATATATAATATAATTATTATATTATATACTCCTTATTATTTTCCCTTTTTCTCCCCATCTCCTCTGCTACTTTTCCTCACAAATAAATGCTAATGTCTCCATGGGCATCCCACTTACAGCTCCACATTTGGTGGCTTTTCCTCCAAGTGGAGTCCATCCAGCCTGTAAATTGTGTTGGATCAGTGAGCCCATAATGAGGCTTCTGAGTCCAAACAGTGCAAGTCTGCTGGGATTTTATTGTTCATAAAGCTCCTTCCCTGGGGAGTGATAGAGCCATTAGGTGTGTGCTGTGTTTAATATTTGGTCATGACAGGAAGCAATAATTTTCTATCTTTTACTGTGGCTCCTGAGCTGTTTTTAAGCAGTCAGCTTATTCAGTCTCAGTGGCTGCCAGCCCATTAGGCAAACAGCTCTTCCCTCCATGAGTTTGTGTCTTCCTACAAGGCTTGTTTCAAGGAAATAATATAAAATCAAGTGGCAACTGGTTGCCCTGTGGTGGCTTTTAATCCCTTGCCCTTCTCAGTGGCTGTCACTGACAGGGGTTGACATAAGGCTGTTTTCACCAAAAAATGGCATTTTTCCTGCTGAATGAGATTAAAAAAAAAATAATCAGAGTTATTCCAGCAGAGAACAACCACCAAAGCTCCCATGTGCATGGTGTGTTATGGGTTTGGGTACTTAATTTGTGCAGATCCATTATTTATTTCAGTGGAAGCAGCAGGAAGGTTGTATTTAAGTATTCCAGAAGTGGTTTTATATCTATATAAACAGAAAAAAAAATGAAAACAATAGTTTTGGGTGTAGCCTGTAGGAAGCTTCTCCTCTGACTGTCCTTCCCTTGCATTCCCAATGCTTCTCTCAAAGAACCAGGCAACTTTCCCCATGGAATGTGAGAGGAATTCTGCACATTCTGTGCTTTTCAGCTTGATTATTGCAGGAGTTCCCTTGCTCTCTGCTTAGATCTCTTCTTTTGCTCCAGGGGAAAATTTTTCCACTTCTTCATTTCCCCTCTGGCTCCTTGTCTTGGCTCTCTGCAGCTCAGTGGGAGAGGTTTGTGTCAGAAAGGGAAAAAGGAATTGTCTGGCTCTGTGTGCCAGAGCTGTTGTGAGGGCACAGCAGCACCAGGTGGGTTTGCATCATCCAGGAACACTCAGGTTCTTTTTCCAAACCAAACCTGAGAGGAAGACCCTGGAGTGTTTGGGAAGAGGGAGGGCAATTCCAGAGGTGCTTAAAGCATTGAAAACAGCACACAACAAAGACGTGAAGCCAGCTCATGGCATAAAGAAATTAAAGCTGAGTGCTGATGTCTTACAAATCATATTTAATTAATTTTTAAGAGGTGTGCTTAGGTTTTCCTATAATAAAAAGTTAATTTAAACGGATCCTGGTTCAGCAAAGCAATTAACACTTTGTATTATCTAGCATCAACACCAAGAAGGGTGTGTGTAAATAGTTTAAATGAAGCAAGTCTTGAAAAGAAAAGTGAAACTGAAAAGATTGATATTAGAGGTCCTGCTTTCTTTCACAGTTACAATATTTCTGTAAGAAAATTCAGATTGATATTAGAGGTCCTGCTTTCTTTCACAGTTACAACATTTCTGTAAGAAAATTCAGGTCTTGAAGTTGCCTTTTTTGAAAAGATGAAACTTGAGGTTCTTGTGTTCAGATGACTCTAAACCACAAAATGCAGTTTTGGGTGGCTGATAAAGCTGAGTTCTGCCTCCTCCTACACCCACCTACCTTTAGATTTACTGTGGAAATGATCTTGGTATTGATGGCTGCTGGAAAGTTTCCTGGGTCTTCAAACTTGCTGTGCTAAATTGTAACCTGGATTAGGAGTGCTTCAATATAAATTGGAATTTGCATTAGGAGTGCTTGAATTTGGTTTTCCAAATCTTTATTCTCTTTGGGAATGTGGGTGCTCAGGGCCTGGAGGAAAAGTAACCACAACTTTTCCAGCTGAATCCCTGCCAGGATAAATCCTTCCCTTTGATGCTGACAAAATATCTGCTCAGTCAGAATTCCTCTGCTAAAGAGGGGAGAAAAAGCTGTGCAGTGTTGTGTCAGTGTCACTTGGTCACAGAACCTCAGAAAAACCCCATCCTCTGGGATGTTTTGGATGTTTTGGTTTTTCCCCCTTTCCTCTTTATCTGAAACATTTCCCAGCATTCCTTCAGGGACATCTGGTTCTCTCTTTTTCCAGCTTTCCTTTGGTGCCTTCAAAAGTGTCACTGTCAGTTCCTTCTCTCCAGCCAAGCAGCACAAGCAGGACACTGGTTCTGCCCAGGAATTTATATCTATATAAATTTATAAATAAAATGTAGCTGCCCTCCAGAAGCAGAGACTGAAACCATTTCTGGGATGGGAGTGTGTACCCCTGGGTTTTATTTTTACAGAGAAA
>WBNQ01037714.1:402-24114 GCA_013401375.1 Spizella passerina | reverse complement strand
TCAGGTGTGCTGTTTACGTCTGTGACATCATTATACATGGTCAGCAATATCATATTCCCTAGTGGGCATAAAAATATGGCCTTAAATATGAATTCAGCTGTGTTCCTCTCACACCCTAATATCTCATCTCTTTTAAGAACAAAGCTTTGTGAGCTTCTAACATGTGAGTAAGAAAGAAGCCACCAGAGATGTAAGTGGAATAAGTTTGGTCTCAGGACTGGAAAGAGAGGATCAGTGATCTTCATTCAAGCCAGACACAAAGCCTTCTGAAGAAAGTATAGGGGTGTGTGGAAGCTGCAGGACAAGCCAGTAGACTGGGTGGGGTAGAGGACAGCTGGGAAAGAGATGATGAAGTAAAAATGGATAAAGGTGCTGGGTGGATCAAAGTCTAAACAAGGATTTATGAGAGGCATACAAGAAATCTGTAGGGTAAATACCATGAGCAGTGACACAATTCGACCATATTCTGAAGGTCTTGGAGTGGAGGATTAGACATATTTCCCAGGAGAAGAATGTCTGCCCTGCTCCTTTACCTCTGAATTTCTCAAGAGCTCTCTACATTTGTCCCTGCACCAGATCCTCCATCTTCACTTTATTTTGCAGCCTTTTGCCTTTCAGTGCTTTTAGCTTTCTTGCCTTGCTGCATGCTCCTACTGATGCCAAGATGGCTTAATGCTAATTCCTCAGTTCACCCTAGGCGGGTTCTCTCTCTCTTGTTCATTGTTTGTTTGCTCAAAATCATCTGGCTGAGGGCCAAATGCCCTGAATTCCAAGAGTTCCTTTTTGTGTGTTACTTTTCTCTCCTTGGGAGATTAAATGATGCTGTGGGCTCTCCATCCTGGAATATATCAGTGTTGGAAGTGGAGAGGGATCTCTGTCATGTCCAAATCTCCATCATATTCACATGATTCTCCTGTTACTGAGCAGCAGTACCTAGAATGACATTGATAAAGAAAGCAAATCACAAGAAACTTTGAATACCTTGGGTACACTTTAGCCATCTCTGGTAAACACAAAGTTCCTGCAAATTCAGGGTGCAAGGATTTCACTCTGCTAGTGCTTCTGAAATATCTCTTCACACCATCCCTTGTCCTCAGCAGGCTTGGAAGGCACAAGCTGTCTAATTGAAGTGAAAGCAATTAACGGAGACATTTTTACTACACTTATTAAAGGGAGCAGGAGGCTTTGATATAGCCCAATATCCACTAGATGATGCAATTAATTTATTTTGGCTGGCCAATGCTCTTGCCTGGGTCTGTGTGCTATTAGAGGGTGGTGCAATGGTTGTTCTTCCCACTGCTTGCAGGCCCTAGGGTCAGGTTCTGCTCCACCAATAATATGACTCATCTCTGCATACAACAATTCCTCAAGTGATACCAAAGTGACCGCAACATCAGTCAGTTTCCAACCCTCTGAATCCAGTAATGATGGCTACTTCCCCAGAATCCTCTTTAGAGCAGCTCACACACTTGTTCCTAACCACAGAATGAAAGTCAGCAGGGAACATGTTAGTTTGCACAAAATAACATGTGAGAAAGGCCCTAGGGTGGATATCATTTACATTTCTGTCCTCATTAATATGCCATTTCAATAATGAATTAAGTTGAATGCCCTTGTAGAAAGACATACTTGTCCTAATGCAAAGGGTACCAGTGTGGCAGGAGGCAGCCCACTCGACTTTGGCTACAAAATATAATTAAGCACCTCTGAGTTTAAGGCAGACAAATGGTCATCTGACAACCCTGATTCCAGTTGCCATTTGGGTAGCTCAGAGTGCAGCTATCAGCTATAAAAAGAATCAAAGCTAGCCTTAGATAAAGAGATAGGAAAAAAATTGATGATAAAACCCTTCTGCTCCCCACGCTTCCATTCTTTCTTTGCTAGTTTCTCTTAAATAAGTGTCTTTTAAGTCAAATGTGCAAGAGAGCTAATTACAGAAGGTGGATATGTTAAGACAATCACACTTCATCTTGGAAGCCTGGAAGAATTAAAACAACATTCTCTGTCAATTTTCCACAAAGTTTTTAAGAAATAAAGAGACCTCAGCCAACCCCACCTCAGGTAACGTGGTGCTGCTGTGGGGTCATCCCCACTGTGTTTCTCTTGGTTAATGGATGCTGGGGAAGGGAAAACAATGGGATGGAGAATTTGCATCCTCTGGGTTGAAGAAAGAAAGCTCTTTGGAGCAAGTCGTGCAACTTGACTTTTTAATTAAATCCTTATGGTCTGCATAATTAGAACTACTAGTTATACAGTACTTTCAAAACTTTTTTAGGAAAGCCAGATTCTTTATGGCAAGGCAAATGGACCTTAAAAAGAAGTTCTGTTTTCAGGGGGTCATAAAGAAACTCAGGGCTAAAGAAACAGGGGTTTATTTTATAAACTGTATCCATGTTATTTTATATCCTGTATCCATTTATTTCTCTTTGTGGTGAAGATAATCCATAAGGATCTATGAGTACATCCTAATATTTTCCCTTCAGTTTGACACTTGTTATGAACTCTCTCCTGTGTCAGGATATAACTGTATCACTTACAGGAATTAGGAACAACACTCCTCTTTCCCTTTAGGTAAAATCCGGGACCTGATTTGCTCTTGAAGGCTGATGTTGTCCCCAGGGAATAAAATCTCAGCCACGATACTGGAAAGAAATCTTGACAGTTCTTAGAAATCATTCCTCTTTTCTAGAGGCTTGGAACAGGATTTCCTGATGACCAGAGCGACAGATCAACTTGCAAGAGCACCTTTATGATTTCCTTGGAAATTGACATTATTTTACAGTGATGAATTTAGTGTCTGCCTGTCCCACATAGAACAAGCAGTGAGAGCCAGTTAGGCAGATGAATGTGTTCTGACAATATTGTCTGTAGGATAGAGGCATATTTTTGCCAGGAAACATTCAGTACTTTAAAATATTTGATATTTTTAGGGGTTTTTTTTCATTTTCAAGAATTAGTTAATATTTATTCCACATGGCTGACAGATCTGAAAAAGCCACAATATTCATGAAGATTCATATACTATGGGCACTTTAAGGTCTGGACCATGTTGCATTCAGGAGCAGCTCTCCTGGGAATTGCCATCTATTTATTTCACTGGAAACGGAACTGAAATCCTACCAAAATCACAGCATATTTGACCAAAAAAAGGATGTCCAGGAATGTTTCCTACTGAATAGGTATACGTGAATCCCTTTGCAGTAGCAGTGTATTGTATTTTGGACTCTCTGGAAATCAGTGCCACGTTTGCTGTGAACACACAAAACGTTTTGCAGTACCCCTGTCGTGTTTCAGAACTGATGCCAGAGAAAAGGAGTGCAGATATATTGCTACTTTGTTACAATTCTAGGTGAATCAGAGGAAAATCCCTATACACCAGAAAAAAAAAATTAAAAACAAAAACCCACGGACCTGAGACAGAAGGTTTTATTTCTGAATTGGCTCAAAATATTTTGAGTCAGATGAGTTCAATGCAATAGTGAGTTACTTTCCAGTTAGAGTGCAGGGTTACAGTTCAGGACATTTTCTCAGTAGATGGGACAGTCTTTGTTATCCTGTAATGCAATGCAGATGTTTCTCTCTTTGCCCTGTTCAAGGATGATTATCTATATGGATTTTCAGAGTTTTCACACAATCCAGACATTTAGCCTGCAAAGAAAAACTTCCAAACTACATGTCCCAGAAGGCTGTCACACAAGTGAAAAGCTCAAGAGTGACCTGAAATAGAGCATTTTGGGGTCATTTTGACACACCACAAGAAAACATTTTGATTTCAGGAATGGTGAAATATTTTGTTTTGCCTGAAAATGTCAGGCAAAATGCTGTGACTTTGCCAGAAAAAGAAATAGTTTTTGTTTTTTTTTTTTTATTTTCCCAAAATTTCCACCCAGAGAAAAAGCATTGACATTTCAGCTCTTTGTTCCAAAGTGGGATGAAAACAAACATTGAAATGTCAGGATTTGCTGCAGGATGAATTTTGCCAAATTTTTGGTGTAATGCCTTGGCCCCAGAATTTACATCTTACTTTGAAGTATGGGTGGATGCTCAGAGGGTGGAAGGGAGTGAATAAAAGAGNTAGTTATACAGTACTTTCAAAACTTTTTTAGGAAAGCCAGATTCTTTATGGCAAGGCAAATGGACCTTAAAAAGAAGTTCTGTTTTCAGGGGGTCATAAAGAAACTCAGGGCTAAAGAAACAGGGGTTTATTTTATAAACTGTATCCATGTTATTTTATATCCTGTATCCATTTATTTCTCTTTGTGGTGAAGATAATCCATAAGGATCTATGAGTACATCCTAATATTTTCCCTTCAGTTTGACACTTGTTATGAACTCTCTCCTGTGTCAGGATATAACTGTATCACTTACAGGAATTAGGAACAACACTCCTCTTTCCCTTTAGGTAAAATCCGGGACCTGATTTGCTCTTGAAGGCTGATGTTGTCCCCAGGGAATAAAATCTCAGCCACGATACTGGAAAGAAATCTTGACAGTTCTTAGAAATCATTCCTCTTTTCTAGAGGCTTGGAACAGGATTTCCTGATGACCAGAGCGACAGATCAACTTGCAAGAGCACCTTTATGATTTCCTTGGAAATTGACATTATTTTACAGTGATGAATTTAGTGTCTGCCTGTCCCACATAGAACAAGCAGTGAGAGCCAGTTAGGCAGATGAATGTGTTCTGACAATATTGTCTGTAGGATAGAGGCATATTTTTGCCAGGAAACATTCAGTACTTTAAAATATTTGATATTTTTAGGGGTTTTTTTTCATTTTCAAGAATTAGTTAATATTTATTCCACATGGCTGACAGATCTGAAAAAGCCACAATATTCATGAAGATTCATATACTATGGGCACTTTAAGGTCTGGACCATGTTGCATTCAGGAGCAGCTCTCCTGGGAATTGCCATCTATTTATTTCACTGGAAACGGAACTGAAATCCTACCAAAATCACAGCATATTTGACCAAAAAAAGGATGTCCAGGAATGTTTCCTACTGAATAGGTATACGTGAATCCCTTTGCAGTAGCAGTGTATTGTATTTTGGACTCTCTGGAAATCAGTGCCACGTTTGCTGTGAACACACAAAACGTTTTGCAGTACCCCTGTCGTGTTTCAGAACTGATGCCAGAGAAAAGGAGTGCAGATATATTGCTACTTTGTTACAATTCTAGGTGAATCAGAGGAAAATCCCTATACACCAGAAAAAAAAAATTAAAAACAAAAACCCACGGACCTGAGACAGAAGGTTTTATTTCTGAATTGGCTCAAAATATTTTGAGTCAGATGAGTTCAATGCAATAGTGAGTTACTTTCCAGTTAGAGTGCAGGGTTACAGTTCAGGACATTTTCTCAGTAGATGGGACAGTCTTTGTTATCCTGTAATGCAATGCAGATGTTTCTCTCTTTGCCCTGTTCAAGGATGATTATCTATATGGATTTTCAGAGTTTTCACACAATCCAGACATTTAGCCTGCAAAGAAAAACTTCCAAACTACATGTCCCAGAAGGCTGTAACACAAGTGAAAAGCTCAAGAGTGACCTGAAATAGAGCATTTTGGGGTCATTTTGACACACCACAAGAAAACATTTTGATTTCAGGAATGGTGAAATATTTTGTTTTGCCTGAAAATGTCAGGCAAAATGCTGTGACTTTGCCAGAAAAAGNGGGTGGATGCTCAGAGGGTGGAAGGGATTTTGTAAAAGAGTATCATATGTTCATCAGAACCTAGACACCTTGGTGTTCCTGTGATGTTTTAGACCATTTAAAGATTGCAGTTAACAGGTAGTGGATGCAAATAAACTGGAAGATAGCACAAATCAACATAGAAATTCTTGTCTATTTAGTTTTCACTCCTTCTATAAGTGAGGAAACTGCCTTCGGTCTGTATCTGATTTTAGCTTGATTAATGAAAATCAGGAACAATGGGCAGCTCTTGTCTTGAAGTGATTTGGAGTGATGCCTGAGTGAGGAAGGAGGAAGAAAAGAAAAGCCAAGTCAACCTTGGATGGCTTGGCCCAATGCAAGCTTTGGAGATATCTCAGCAAGTATGGCAAATGTGTCATATGCCCTATTGGGTGTAAGTATTTAAAGAACATAACCTGGACCACAGTCACAATTCACTCTGTACAAATATCCTTAGAGGGATTTGGTTCTACCAGCATTGAACAATACATTGGTGGGAATCAGCTACAACAGGATTATGTGTGGATATTGGTTTGTGGGGAACAGGTACACTGGTAGAAGTATTTATACCTTTACTGCCTTCATGGATTTCTTAGAACACCACCCTTTACAGGGTCAAGCACAAAATGCAGACTAAAAATATAAAGAAACAGAAGAATTGGAAAAGGTTTTCTGATATCTCTGGATAATCCAGTCCTTCCAGCAGCAGAACAGCAATACCTATTTTGGAATGCCATCCATGAACACCTAGAGGTGGTAGTACATGTCACAGTCCCAAAGGCCAGGCTGTGTTTAGGTGCAGAAAAACACAGGGTTGGTGTACAAAAGAGAATTTTTCACTCAGCCCAGTACCCTACTAAGAGGGCTAAGGTAAATATTAGCTCAGTACTTCAGGAAATGTATCACATATAAAGAAACTCTTCCCTTTTCCTCTGGATATGCAGTCATCAGCAGTGGGAAGCTCTGATCTGATTATCACACTTGGAAGCCACCAAGTGTGATATTTACCACTTGGAAGCTTCATCCTGAAGTGGACCTTCAGGATTTTCCTCAGGATAACTCCTTCAGGAATTATCCTCACCCTTTTGGCCACAGGGATTGCTGGACTTTGCACACCTCCTGGCAGCCACTGTCCCTCCCAAACCACACAAAGGTGGGACGCTGCATATACTCATCTCTACAATCTGGAACTGGCCAGGAGACACTCACTTGAACTTCCCTAAATTAAGAAATCCCTTTGTACCATCAGATAAATAAAGTTGTTTTGTCTTTCCATCGTACAGGATTCTTTGAATCAGCAGGTTCATGGCCCAGTGCCTTGGAGAGATGTTGAATTTTTGCTGAACAAGAGGGGAAAACTCTCACCTCCTATTCTAAATTTATGATATTACTGGGTTAACAGATCTGAAAAGATCTGAACAACCTAATAAAGGAGTTTCTAACATGTACAATCAAAATGGTCAGAGGGATACAGACATTGCAGGCAATCCAGAAAGATGGAACGAGGTATTTTCAAAATCCCAGGTGGATGTTTTTTACAAAATCTCAGTGAACTGCCAGAGGAGATCACTTTGAGTGCACAGGGAACATGCAGTTATTTGAGTAATTTGTGAAGGGTATATTTCACAGTGCAATGAAGATGCTAGACAAGGTATGAGTGCTAAAAAATCATGTCAAGGCTGCTAGAATTACCTCTATTATTTATTTCACAATCTCTGAGTTAAATGCAGTACCTTTGCAGTATGAACATTTTTTTTCCACAAAAAGTTTTTTGTATTCTTGTAACACACAAATTTTTGCAATAAGGTACTGGTTTCCTCAAGGAATAGGTGATTTATCTCAGCTGGGCATGGAAAAAGGCCAACATTCCTTCACCTCCACAGTACTGTGCTTTGTCACCAAAAGATACCAGCAACTTAGACCAAAAGGTTGTTCTGGCTTCAGGTGTGTTGTAAAGAAAGAAATGAGGAGAGTTTTCTAGCTAAAAGATCATGAGCCCATTTGCACTCGAGGAAAAAGATGAAAGTGAGTGGGACTTTCAGAAACAGAGGAACCTATCTTTTCCTCCACCTTGAGTTCATTGGGAAGCTGACCTTTTAAAGATGGTCCCTCAACTACATCTATTTAACAGTTTGTGGTCTGGACCGCTATTTTATAAAAGCTATCACATTTCTCAGGAACGGCTTGACAAGCAAACTCTCTGTCAAGAGACATTTTACAAGTTTTTATTACTTTGCATGAATCCCACTCTCACTCTGGAACAAAACCATCACCTTTTCAGGCTCCTCAGCCCCTGAAGTGAGAAACTGGCCACCGTGCCTGTTCTGCTGTGGGTGCCAGGCGTGCCCTGAGCCCTGGGCTGCCTGCAGATGCCTCCGCGGGCAGGCCGGCTCCTGTCCCACCCCGCTGGCAGAGCCAAGCCTACCTGCAGGGATGCTCTCCAGCTATGCAAGAGGCCATGGCCAAAGCCTGAGCATGTGGGCAGGAGGCAAGCAGAGTCTTGAGGCCACTGTTAGCAGATAGGAAAGACGTGTCCAGAAAACCAAATAAAAAAATGTAAGGAATGACAGCTCTGTAGACATTGACCCAAGGTAGGAGGCCATCTCAGTATGGAAGCCAAAAATAACATATGCTACCAAGCCTGCATGGTCCCTTTCCAGTAGGCTAAGAAAAATACTCAGTGAAACATGGCTGAGCCAGTACCTTGCATATGAAGAGAATCTGTCTTATATCCAAGATGTCAGTCCTTTGCCTAATAAAAAAAAAGCAGTTACATTCCCCTTTCCCATCTGGAACACAAATGACTTCCAAGGATGCAAATGATTTTCATATCTCATTACTAAGGCAACAATTAGAAATCTGGGTCAGACTTTACCCTTTTTTTTCCTAAGAACTATCAATTCTGACTCTGAAGGACTTTGCATCTTCTAACACTTGTTGTTTCAATTCAGCACAATGCTGCCCAACACCCTTCACGACATTTGGCATCTCCCAGCGAGCCTTGTGTACCTCCAGTGCCAGACTGCACTGCAAGGTGCAAGCATCACCAGAACAAACCTGTCACTGCAATGGCTCAGGATCCATGGCATTGGGAGAGATGGATTCCAAACCGATGCTGATGAAGAGCAAACAACCAATTTTCCACTAAAAAAGTAAACACTGGGCAATTCGACGTCAGCAGAACTAACCAGCCTGAGGGGAAAGAAAACAACAAAAGGAAAAGAAAGAAAAAAGTCCATGCAGTTCCCACTGCTTTTTTTTTTTTTTTTTTCAGCTAGAATAACTGAATGTTCCCAGCCTCCTCACAAGGGGAATTATTTTATGTGCTAACATTAGAGGAGAGATTTGGAATCTGCCTCAGTGAATGGAGTCATGAAAGGCAGCATGGAAAATATAAAGGATAACATTGATGGAAGAACAGTGATAATAAAACATATCTTAAAAAAACCCCAGAGAATTAACGAAAGGTGTTGGGAACTGAAATGTTTTCAAAGGGGAACAGTTGTCCCTTTTTGCCTTAAGTCAACCACAAGGCTGTTTTGATGGACAGTGGACAAGGTGCTGTATTCAAACTCAGCTGGGCTCCGGGTTCTACTCCTGACTCAAATCCGAGTTACACTGTGTAACCCAAGGCAAGTTCCTCCCCTTTCCTGGAACTCATCTTTCCTCCTACTCTTTGCCTGCCTTCTCCAGCGTACCCGTGACCTCTGGGCCAGGTAAGAAGACAATGTTCCAAAGCTGAGAACATTCTGGGAGTGTCTTACTTGAACAGAAGTCCTCTGAGCAGCCAGAAGACCTGCTGGTGAAAACACTTCTGTCTCCCGGGCCTCATCAATATTTTGCCAGGAAGCAGCTGAGCTCTTGGCAGCTCTGATGCTCCAGGCATCCTCAGTGGCACCAGGAAATGGCTTTGAAGTAGGGGATTTTCCTGAGTGGAAGGGATTCCCCACATTTTCCCAATCCAAGATCCATGACAGTGGCTCTGGAATTCCCAGAATTCAGAGCAGTTGGCTGATTNAAAAAAAAAAAAAAGAAAAGAAAAAAGAAAAAAGAAAATCAAACAACAGACTCTACTACACGCAAAATTATGTCTGCCCCTTTCCTGCAAAATTATAAAATAAACCCATTTTTAAATACATTGGAATTGATCAGGAAGTCATTCCTGCTAGAAGCTATGGAACAGAATCCTTATATTTCTCCTTAACCTTCCAGATATGAGCAAAGGAGTGTCTGGGTCAGACCACAAGTTCAGCTGTGTTGGCATCCATAACCAGCAGATTTCAAGGAACATTAAGGACACCACAAACATGTTTTGAACCTTCCTCGGAGCACCCTTCCTGACCCAAGTCCTCTGTGGCTCTTGCTGAGTCAGAGAGGGTGTTTCAGAAAAGGTATTTTCTTCCTAAAATCTTTCTAGTAAGGCTTTGAAGCCAGGTAAGCAACCTGTGGCAGTGAAGGTGGCTTAGCTAAGCATGGTGAAGAAATATCTATTTTCATTAGTGCTGAAGAACCTGGCTTCACTGGCACTGCCCTTGAAGGCTGACTGTAGGATTCTAGACTCCATTTATTGTCTATAAAGATAGATATGTAGCCTGAGGGAGCAATTAATCTCATCCTGGGCTACGTGTCTCAGACACAGGTGAAAGGCTGAAGACGCCTATTTCTGTCCCCACCTTTCACCTCCCCCCTCCTCCCTGTAAAGGCAGTATAGGGTGTCTAGCTTCTAGCTCAGCTTTTAGAAAAGTAAATTTAATATTCAGGATGAGGTGAATTTCCCCTACAAGTACCAAGTATCTGACAGACATCACAGGATCACAGGTAACAGCACAGACCAAGAAATGTACCATGTTTTTACAACTGTGCTGTTACTCCCCTGGCTGATGGAAGAGATATCTGTGGAAAACAAGTGGTGTAGTCAACAATCTCAAGAAGCAGCTCAGGAAATCCCTGAACTACCAGCTGTGGTATCTGAGAGGTGATCCCAAAAAACAGATCACTCAGATAGACTTTCTCACTCTCTTTTACTTCCACTCTCTGAGGCTGGAGGCAGGACCAGGGATTGAAGGTTGTTTGAACATCTGACTCTCTGATCATTACCTTTTCATTTCTTCCTGTAATAGCTCACCTAGAGGCCAATGGGATATAAATATGTATTAACATGGAGAAGCAGAAATGTTCACCCATGTGAGAAATGTCCCTTTGGAGTCCTTACTGCTATCAGACACTAAAGACAGAATTGCATAGAAATGTCTCAATCCCCACTTCAATATTTAAATCACTTCATCATCCTGTATTCACCAGAGGGAAGGAAACAGACTTTTGACTTCTCTGCTCTTGGCCACCATGGGTCCTACATCTCTCAGGTCAATAAATGTTGCACCATGCTAGGAGTACTGCACACGGGAGTCTGCACACTGCAGGCATGTCCAGCAGCAGTTGATACATGGATTTGCATCTTAATAACATCTTGAATTACCAGCTTTTGCTTCAAAGAGGTTCAGCCATACATACAACATAATATATTGCTTTTCTTCCTCTCTCCTGCTTTACTGTACCTAAATGCTATGTTCTCTTAGGAGTCCAGTTTTTGGAAGTCACCTGGTCACTGACACTGGAGAAAAGCTCTGACCATTTAATAAATTAAGAAGACTTAATTAAATAGAAATATTCATGACAAAGAAAACCAATTTTCTGCATTAAAATTCCCCCAAATAATGAGCTTTTTACAACACTCTAGAGGTGGGGTTTGGAACTTTCACAGCCAGCAACAAGAGGTTTATATACCAGGGTCCAAAATCAATGGAGGCTTTGTCTCAGAATAATCTCCTTTCCCCTCAGCAGTTGCTTAAACTACCACTGCACTGCTTTAGAAAGACTCAGTCCTTGGATGAACCTTAAATTCACCCTTTTGGACTCTCCCCCCTCTCCATAGCTAACCAAGCCTTCACTTCATAAGCAGACAGCCCTTAATTTGATTTCCATCCCTGGGGATTTACATCTTTGATGTAATTCTGTTAACGTCAAAGACATTATGGCAAGGACTCATCTGGGATCTTGTGTACAGCTGTTGTGTTCCAGGCTGGAGGAATTCACATTCCTCCACCACACCCAAATCTGCCCTGGGTTATCAATACTCTGATAAGCAACTCAACTGACTTTAGACTGGTTAAGGAATTTATCTTCTCATATTTTCTTTCTTCATTTTCCCTGGGCTCCTCCCCTTTGATTTTTCACTTTTCAGGCCATGACATTCCTGCTGATTCCTAGATCTCTGGATTCCTACCTCCTCCTTCTGTTGTTGCTAACACACAGATCTGTCTGGAGCCAGATTTAATTAGACCACAAGAAAAATGAACCACAATGAAGTTACATCAAGGGTGTGATTTCAAGACACAAGAGCACAAGAGCCAGGAAACACAGAACTCTGAAAATAAAAACCAAATCAAACCCAGAAAAGAAGAGGAAAAATTTACAACAAACTTTGTCCTAACCCTGTAGTGTCCACCTCCAGCACAGCTATTATGTTCAAACACAGTTTACACAATAAGCAGTTGAGGAAAAGCCTTGGAAGGAGAAGGAAAGGCCTGGAGAGGATCTGCCAGAACACTTTGGCCCTAAAGCTTTATTGTGTGTGGGTTTGATGCTGTGCCAAGCTTTATGACACTTACATCAAGGCTGGTCTCTGCAGCGATGCATCACTGAAGCTAAATCACCTACCCATCATGGAATGTACAATGATTTCACTGTGCTTTGGTTGAGAACATGTTATCATTACCTTCCCTTTCTTAATATCCCAAATACCTTTCCAGATCACAGCATTCAGTGCTCCAGGAACTTCTTTGCTGCCATGATTGTATGTCATTGTGTAAATTCAGCAATGAATACAATAAGACCTGGTCTATCCCAAGGCCTCCAGGCACTGATGTAATAGGAATAATAAAGCACAATCATAAGGAAGAAAATGGCATGTAGCTCTGCCGTGTGGAGCATGGAAATGGATGTGGGTGACTGACACTGATGTAATTCACTCCTACCAAATGGAGGCAAACAGCCCAGAAAAAAGGCTCCCGCTGCACAGCACCAGCAGATTTATGCCAGTTTCAATAAATCCCTTCCTTGGTGGAAGGAACCCTCCTAATTATTGTAACATGGTGGAGTTTGAGGCTGTGCCCTCTTAGGTTAGGGGTTTAGTTTTTCCCTCCCATTGATTACTTGTAGAAAATATTTTATTTTACCTAAAGGAAAACAAATAGAGGAAAGAACGTTGTCTGATAATTTGTATGCTGGGTAACACATTAGTAGAGATCTGTTCCTAGATCTGTTTCTCCCCTCTTCGTCCCTTACGTTCCCCCTTCATGAATCAAAAAGAGTAGAAAAGTTTACAAGCTCTGCACCTCTGTTGGGAATTCTAAGCTTAAAAGGATGTAGCTGGTTTGGAATACTAAATACTCAAGTGTTCAGTTAGAAATTATGCTGTGCAAAATGCCGAGCACTAGTTAACTTTCTATTGATTTATAATGGAGCTTTTCACTTTGGTTCTCAGATTGAATTGGATCTCTGTGCCCGTGAATTACTCCACTGAGAGCTGGAACATGCAGTCATTGATCATGTCTCATTTCATCTAGGACAGGGGGTTTCTCCCACTTGGGAAAGTGCTGTTAACCCAAACCTCAGGCTCATAGTTTCCCAGGACAAGCAGTTCTATAGCTGGAAGGACATTTGGTTGGAGCTTCCGTACTGTGATTTAGTAAGATGAAAACTGGAGATAGGGAACTTCTCTCTGTAATGAACTTTTTAGTGGACTTTCCTGGTTAATTACCTCACAGGTGATTTAAATGGCAGGCTGATTAAAGCCAGAAGGGAACAGGGAGGTGAGGGAGGTGAGGCTAGGCAACTGCAGAGTCTATAAAAGCAGGCAAGGTTAGAAAGCAAGCCTTCCTTTCGGCTGGGCTCATCTGGCAGCTGGCTGGAGTTAGCAGGAGATGAGAGAAGCTTTGTTAGTGGTGTATACCACCTACTTTTAGATACAGCTCAGTGGGGAACTTTCTTTGTTGGGTATGGGAGGGGCTTGGCTTCAGCTAGTCCTCTGCTCACAGATGGAGTCAGGCTCTTCAAAGCTCAAATTTAGTCTCCATATTATCTCCCCTTGGGCATTTCTGAATGGCTCACTGGTGTACTCAGTTGAATAGAGAACAGTTATCAAGCCAACCACAGGATTTTGCAAACCACCTCAGCATCGTTGTAGGTATCTCAGTTGGACACACCTACTCTTTCTGCAGGTATAAGGGAGGAAAATGCTAAAAAAAAAAATAGGTGAACTCCTGTGGCTCTTCTTGCTGTCCTATGCAGTGAATCAAGGAAAAACCCTTGAATCACATAATGGTTTGGGTTAGAAGGGACCTTAAAGATCATCTAGTTCCAACCCCCCAGCCACTGAGGCTGAGCAATATGCTACTAATATGTCTCCTCTCATGTTTTGAAAGACAGAGACTGGAAAAAGATGGCAATATGATCTGATCTGGAAGATCTGTTTGTGAGGAGAAACTGAAAAAAAAAAGTGGGAAATTGAATGTGCTGCTTGTTCCTTGACTCTGTTGACAGATGTACACACACAAGCAGCTTTTACAGCAATCAGAAGTAAGTGATGAGTTTTCTGCCATTAGATATTTTTTGCCAAGCACAACAAGCTTTTGAGAAAGCATGAATCTTTCAGCAAGTAACAGAAACATTTACAGTTAGGAATATGCATCGGGGAAAAATGAGATATTATGGAAGAGATGACCTCTGAGATAAATCACACTGAGAACCAAGGAAGCAAGCTGCTTTTTCTGCTTCTTTCCCTGACCTTGTGGAGGGCTCTGCATAAGACTTTTTCCTTCTGAACTTGTTTCCTATTTGGTTCTAACTTTCAGTGGAAGGACCTTCTCTGTGTGTCCAGTGCTCACAAGTGACCTTTTGATTTGAAAGTCTCTGAAAGCCCCCCAAAATACAAGACAAATCTCATATTCTCCCTATTCCTTTGGACTGGAAATAAATTTCTCTCCTAGATAAGTTGTGGGTGTCTTCCTCTGAAGCATCTACTCTGGCTACTGACCCTTCTGTCTCCTTCAGTACATACAAGACTAAGCCCATCCTCAGAGAAAGTAAGAGGCCTGCAGACCTGGGAAAACCGCATGGTTTCAGGAGCAGAAGAAACTTGAGGAGGAAGGGTCCCTGAAAGACCCCCCATTTCACTGTTCCAGGAGAGTTCCTGACACACAGTGTGAGCTGTCTGCTGTGCTCCAGCTGAAAGCTGGCAGAGGAGGAGGCAGGAAGCAGATCACTGGGAACTTCCACTCCTTGAGCCTCCTGGTGCCACTGCTCATGGACCTCTCTCCCTGTACACCTTGCATCTACCAGGAGAGCCAGTTTGTCAGATCCAAATCTTGATCTGTTAGCCACTAAGATACCCAGGTTTCTGTGCACCTCTGTGAGACACCAGATTATTACCTGCTAGGATAAGTGCTATCTTTTTCTGTCCTGCTGTCCTAAGCAGTTGTCTTCATGCAGAGAAAATTTGTCTGGGCAGAGGAGAAGTTCCAGAAGCAACAGTGGGCAGAAAAAACAAGAAGGTTTCAAGAGTGGTGGTTCTAAAGACATGGCAGCAACAGGGATTAAGGGCACAACTGGGCCTGTGGACTCATTGATCACGCACACTGCCAGCAAAAGGCCCAGGAAAAGACTCAGGCCCAGCTCAAACTCAGGCTTATTGGCCTAATGTGTGTCCTTGTGGCCCTGTCCTGAGCAGTCCAAGCAGTGTGCTACTGCTGTGTGTGGCAGGAGATGGGCAGAGCCCTTGGTGCAGGCTGCAAGGGGCACGGAGCAGCCAAGTCAAGCACTGTGACAATGCCCCAGCAGTGGCAGAACAGGCCTGCATTTGCAGGCTGACTCTCCTGCTGCTTCTGGAAATGGTGCCTCAGCAGAAGCAACTGGGAGAGGTTCTGTAAATGAGGGATTGGGCTGGTTTCCGTTTCCCATACTACACATATTTGGTGGCCTTAAAATACCTTTTGAAAATGCAGGATTTGCAGTCAGAACATTTTTCTGCTTCTGGAAATGTTGTTCCTGCACTGAGCTGCCCTCATTCTCCACTTTCTTCTCCCCTCTGAGATGGAAATGCACAAGTAAGCGTATGTATTATTTGCAGATTTGCGCAGAGGCCAGATCTTCTCGTGGTTGAATTACTAGCCAGCCACTCATCCTGCCTCAAAGAAATGCTTTTTCTCGTGAAACTTTCCAAACTGGTTTAATCCACCTTGGGTGGCAAACTCCATGAGCTCTTTGCCTGCTGGCACACACTTTGCATTCACCAGAGCTTAAATTAGCTCTGGGTAATTCCAGCAATGTCTCGGTCTGTGGAAAGGATTCTCCAGCTGAATGCATCATGCTGCATGCTCTCCTCCCTCTACCTGGGTAGTCTGTTAAGTTCAAAGAAGCAAAGGGCCAAGAAGGAAAGAGGGAATGACCCATTTATTTGGAAATATTAGCCTATCCTCTCTGTCAAGGCAGGAGACTGAGTGGTTTGAATAGGAGATGCCTCAACAGCCATTTCACAGAAGGCCATCACAGCTGGGAATTCTTGACAGGATCAAATGGATCTGTGCTCTTTCCTTCTAGACACGGGAGTCTCTACTTTTCTATGTTTTCCCCCCATCTCCAAAGGCTGACCTACACTTATGGCTTTGCTCTGGGATGGTTTGCAGCAATATCCTGCTTTCCATCCATAGGGACAGGGATACTCTTGTGACAAGATTCACCAGAGGGTGCTATTACACATAGCCTTTTACATTTTTTCCCATCCTGGAATGATAATGTAGCCTTTTAAGGGGACACTGAAATGTTGCCAGTTCTAATATGTCAGCTCCTTTTCTGAGTGGGAAGCTGCAAAAAGTAACAGGTTTTTCCTCATCTTCCCCTCTGTTTCTTTGAGGGGTTTAATTTTGGGGGGTTTATTTCGTTTTGGCTTTTTTTTTTTCTTTTCTCCAACTGTCAACAGGAAATTATTCTTGTTGCAGTTTTTCTCCTGATAAGAAGGAGTTTACTGACTGCTTCTGTTCTGCTGTGAAAGCATAATTAATTGGTTTTACTCTCCTAACCTGTCTGCTTTGGGCTGTGTTTCTCCTGTGGTAGAAAGCATCTACATTTGCAATGGGTCCATAGAAAGAAGGATGCCCCAGCTTCCCTTCACCACCATCGTGAAGACCCCTGAAGTCTCACTTGTGCCCAGCAGACCAGCTTCATTCCTCTCAGGAAGGGAGGGAATTAGAGACAAGCTGCAAGAAATGTCCTTTCTGCAAAATAGGGACAAGCAGTCCAAAGCAGGACACATTTATCTGTCCTGCCTTCCCTGAGAAGAAGAGGATGGCAGGGATCAGGCCAAGGGACTGCTGCTCCTGGGCAATTTGACAGCCAGAGAACATGTTGCAAACAGCTTTCAGGCTTGCAACAGAGACCTGTTTGTTTCCCCTGTTTAATTTGGGAACCATGCATCCAAGCAAACTTTGTATGTCTCCATGTATAAGCCTATACTACAGCCTATTGATTTCCTTCACCCTTGGCAAGAATATCATGGAGGATTTTGGCTTTGCCTGTAATCTCTTGAGTGGATGAGACTAGAAATTTAAATGAGAGTTTAGCTTGCTGACTGTCAGCACTGCCCACGTGATGGCTGCTCCTTTGGCTCTGGTCTGGAGCTGTCTGTTTGGATTAGAAAACTTGGGTAGAGGGCAGGAAGGGCTGGTTCCCATCTGTGCTCTGCCCCTGCAGACACTGCAGATGAAACTGGTTCCAGGGACTTGGCTCTGCAAACCGGATCCAGAACATGAGCTCCTCCCTGAGAGGCTGCTCAGGTACAGGCTCTGTTATTTTTGACATATGTCTGGCTTTAATCGTGAAGCAAGGCCTGGATGCAGTCTCCTGGCTCACCAACAGTGTGCTGTGTGTTGCCTTGTGGTCCAAGTACAAGATACTGAATCCATTTCTGCCTCTCCCTGCACAAGAAGCACTAGGAGGAAATATGAGTTTATGGTGAGAAGTTAACATCTCATTTCTGGGGTGGTCTTTTTATCTCCATATGGTTTTAGTAGGAGCCTGCATGGGTGACCACCCATGCAGTAGAAGGTTTGGTGATCCAGTCTACAGCTTCTGCAGAGAGCAATTTTTTGATCACACAACTTTGCTTGCAATGTGGTTTCCTCTAAGATTTTCAAGTCATAAGTTCTGTGAGTCATCTTGGATTTTCCTGCCTTGACTAAAACTAACTGTAACAAATGCAAATATAATCAAATAATACATTTGTGTAAAGGTAAGAAGTCTTCTCTTAGTGAGTAAATATGAAGGCACCAGTAAATTCCAGTCCATGACCACTTTGCTAATCAGAACAGCTTTTTCCAAATTACTTTATAGCTTGAAAGCCAACAGAAAAAAAACAGCCCTGAGCCATTGGTAAGAGAAGGTAAGCAATAAACTTAGTAGCAGTGGGATGTGTATCAGTTTCTATGTGACTTTATTTCTTAGAAAAATAATGAGACTAAAGGCAAGATTCCCCGTAAGCATCCCACCAGACAGATACCTTTCCAGCTTACTCCATCTGGGAAGTGATGGTCTCTTTGAGTATTGACATATATTCTCTTCTCCATTTTGATTTGCCTCCAAAAATAATTCTGAGTTAATCCTTTCTGTATTTGTGAATTTGAAATAATTTTTCTATTTGTGCCAAGCGTTTACAAGAAATGTCAACTTCTCCATTGATTGCAGAGTGCTTAAGGTCACTGAAACATTTGCCAGGATGCTAGCTGGGTTTTACTGAATGGAGAACTAGTGCTCCAGCAGTCAGTGCTTGAGGACCTGAATCACCACTGCCAGAGAGAGGTGGGGAAGGAAGAAGTTTTCCTCTTCCATGTGATTCATCTTATGATGCTCTCAGGCACTGAAGTAAAATCCTGACAATAACACATCCATCCAGGAAATGGGTTAGAAAAGGCCCATTTCACTGCTTTCAGTGAAATTCATTTAATCCCTGTTTGCCTACACTCTGACCCTGTAAATGTATTTAGGAAGTTGGGGAATTATATTCTTGAAGGCAATACAGTGTTTTATTTTAACAATATTGAAGTAAGCACCTTTGTCTATAACCTCCTAAGGAGTTTGAAAGGTTTCATTCAGTGGTGCCTATCGTGTGCTGCACAGACAATTGAACTGGCCTCAGAGAGGCAAACTATCTTAATTTTTTCCATTGATACCCACATGGGGTAGGAAGAAACACAAGTAAAACCTAGATTCTCCAACTGTTTTGGGGGAGGAGAAGTGAGTTTTCCAGAAGTTCTCCTTGAGATGTGACAATAATTAAGTTTGCTGCCCCTAACTACATTAATGGAGGGTCTAAAGCTGGTATCAGTTCTAATAATTTCTGCTTTAAGAAGTCAGAATAATCAGCATGGATTTACCATACACAAACCAGGTTCAACCAACCTGATTGCCCTTTGTGATGAAATGACTGTGTGAACAGGGGGAGAACAGTGGATATAGAATTGACTTATTAAGGCTTTGGAGACAGTCTGACACAGCATTCATGTTATGAAGCTCATGAAATATAAGCCAGTTGGTCAAGCTGTTAGGATAAAAAATATCTGGAGTGCTGAGTTCAAAGAAGAACATTCAACGACTAGGTGTCCTCCAGTTTTGACTGGTAACTAAAGGAGCATCCCTGGAATCTGAACTGTGGTCAATGTTTTCATCTGCATGCTTATACAGAATGTATCCCCATCATATTTGCACATGATACTGAATTAGGATGAATGGTTGATGTTTCATAGCCGAGAACTTTTAGGTAAGAGGGAGAAATCTGGGGGCTGAACTGGCAGAAACCTTACAAGACTAAGGAAGGAGAAGTACCCATAAAGCAGAGTAACCCCACACACTGATACTCTCTGGAAAGCAGCTGCCTGAGCAGCAGCCTTCCCCAAAAGGACTTTGGGGGTTAGTCTGTGTACCAGGTTGAAGATGTGCCAGCAGTGCACTATCACCCCAAGTAAGGCCAATTGCCTGTTCAACTACATTAGGAGGAAGGTGGCCAGAAGCTTGCAGGAAGCTGGGGATAATTATGCATTGCTGCAAGGCTGTAGCAGGCTACAGTGGCTTGCTCTTCACTGTTCTCTGCTTCAGCCCACCTTCTATGCTCAGTCCTCTATCACCTGATACCAATATCACTTTGTTCATCTAGGGACTTAAGGCAGAAAGATCAAAGCTCCCTTGGGTACCACTCTGTAGGTTCCAGTTACACCTATGGTTGAAGTGGAGACGTATTTACACCTTGATTTGCTTCTGGGAGTTCCCTCCTCTTCCTCTCTCACTCCTCCCCCGCACCTCCAAGCTTGCAGTTGACCTCAGATGAATATCAAAAGACATCAGAAATATGAGACAGCTGTCCAGATGCTCAGAGAAATGACCTGAGAAGAAAGAGTCAGGTGATGCATCCCAGGAAATGGATCCTGTCCTAAGCGGAAAATGCATTCATCATTCAGATAACTTCTGCCACAGAAAAGCCATCTGGATAAACAAGGACAGAATTACACAACCATTGTGCAGATCTTCATTCCTTCCTGGCCAGTTGTAAAAAGGCAGATGTGTAACACAGGGTTTTGTCTGCAGGTAGAGAGAGAAGCAGACCATGAGGGAAGGCTGGGATTTCTGAGGCCAGTAGCAAATGTGGATTCAAATCCTTTGAATCCTTCACAAGACTTGTAACTGGAAGTTGGTCAGTGGAGGACTCAGACCAACACAGTTATGTTACCAGGAGACATAAAACAAAGAGAAAAGGGGAAATGGGATTCTCAGAAGTCCATTTGTGGGCTTCTACTTTCCCCAGCTTTGTCGTGGCTAAACCAGCCAACATGAGGTCTTACTGCAGGACCCACCTCCTAACTACAGCTCAACCCTGCTGCTGCCCAGCTAAGAGCTGCTTTTGACCTGCTGGAATTATTGGCTGACCACCTTGCATTACCTCTCCTCATTCAGCAGCCCTGTGTCCCCACAGGGGCTGTCCTGGCTGCCCCTTAACCTGCACTCCAGCCCTCCAGCAGGAGCTCCTTCATGTCTCTCCCATGGGGAAGAAGGTAGTCTGAGGTGTTTGTTGGCTCAAGGAAGCAAAGGGAGAATTTGATGGAAGAGTGAGAAACTGAAGTTCAGTAGAAATAATTGGAGCATTGTGATGATTTTCCACAAAGCCAGCATGGAGGAGGAATAAATTCTCACATAAGATTCACAGGCTGACTAGAGTCTGCATTTTCTGTAGTGTTCCCATTTATAACCCCAAGTAATAGGAGAAACATTAGCCAAAGCAAAGCCAAATGTTACCTGTCTCCAGTGGAGGAGCAGACCTCTGAAAAAAAGTCATGTTCAGTGCTGATTTCTCAGTTTGGAAAGGGTAAACACTGACATCTGACTCACATTCGCAAGAAGTGTATGAATCCTATACACCCTGAAAGTCAAGTAAGGCCCAAATACTGTATGATTATCACACCCCATTGCTCAAGAGGGAAGGCTGCAGGACAGGCTAAGAAGTCATAGCAAGCCACATGAATTCACAGATTGGCCCTCATAAATAGTGGGATATTGTCCGGAAGAAAGGCTGTTATGAGAGCAGGCTTCGAAGCCGGCTAGAATATGGCAAATCTATCGAGCAGCTGAGATAACAAGAACACACGCAGGAGAGTTAAGGGCAGAAGGAAATGGGTGTACAGTGTGTGTCATAAATTACAAAAAGAGAGTAAGCAGGGTGTGCATGGGAGACTGAATGCCATGAGCAAAGGTCAAAACCAGACACTAAAATGAAGAGGTACATGTGTGATGCAGCAGAAGCTGTAACTTAACTGACTTATGGGAAAATCCACAAAGAGATGGGAAAGGAAATATTTTTTTATTTACTTTTTTCCCCTCTTTTGCCAAATACTGCGGGTCATTAGCTGGGACAAGCTCTGCAGATAACAGAAAGGACTCTCCAGAGACCAAATTCTTAAATCCCTGCTCTGAGTCTGCCAGCTGAAGCTGAGGTATCTCAGACAATCACAGCATCTACAGAAATCAGAATTCCCTATAGAACACGTCTGGGATGCCTGACTACAGTGCCTGCTTCTGTGAGAGTAGGTGGTTATAAAAATGAAGGCAGCAGGGTGCAAGTGAGATGAGATACTGGGGCTGGCTTAAGTGATCCACCCATTCCCTTCCAGTGTAAAGGGAGGTGTTCTAGGTTATCCCACACTCTTAATTTCCTCCCACTTTCCTCTGGAGAGCTGAGCATTTCTGGAAAGAGATTTCAAGTCCTGCTCTTGGCTCCTCTAAATTCACACTGCAAAATCTGGGGGTCTTGACTCAGGGATGTCACTCCTGTGTCAGTACCATCCCTGCAGGTTCCTCATGCTCTGTCAAGTGGGAGAGCTGTGCTATATTTAGAGCAGTATCTTACACCACAGAAGATGTAGGCTACAGTCTTTATTTTTACTATTCAAATCCTCTGTGTCCTGTGACATGGTTCTTCATCAATAAGGAGTGAAAAATATCACTTCCTTGTTCTGGAGAAGATGTACAGCAAGTACTATGGATTGAACTGTGGAAACCACTGAGTACTTCAGCTGTGAAATATTTGTGTGTGCCACGCTCACACACAAAATATATTCATACAATGTTACTTGCACAAAGGATGTGAGAATTTCTGTAGTTGGGTAAACCTCAGGATTCTGGTATTCCCTGACTTAACGTCTGGCATTTTAAAGCCTATATCCGTATTTTAAAAAGAAAAGCCAGAGTTATGTTCCCAGCCTTCCTGGCAGAAGAAAGAAAGTTGTGAACAATGATTGTGTATGACTGCTCCTCAAACTGGAAAGAAAATAAAAAGGAGCTTCAAATCTTTTTTTTTTTCCCTTAACCACTTTGTCCTGCAATTTACTGTTTTGGTGGCTATTATACTCTATGGGTTTTGTGCTTTTCCAAAGTTTTTCCCTGAAGCTCAATCTCTGTTTCAGAACTGCAAACAACAGGAAAAACCAGCAGGTTTTCAGTAGGCATTGTGATGAATGTAGCTGCTGGATGAGTCTAGCCCACTCCCCTCCTCACTGCCACCCTGCTCGATGTATTTAAAATCTCCAAAGATCTTCCTTTAAGATACCAGGGCTTCCCATTGTGCTGGCTTTTATTGGATTTCAGGTGCCATTCAGTCAGCCCCCTCAGCTGCTTAAATTCTTGAAATGCTAGGATCATATTTCACCTGATCTGGCACTGAACCATGCTCGCTATCTCACCCCAAAATTAATTAAACCATAAATTTTCGGAATAAACATGAAGCATCCACTATCACTGAAACAGTCTGGGCTTTGTTGAGCAAACTGCTGCAAGAACAAAGCCGCCTCTTTCTCTTTCTTCTCACCCTGCACTTCTCTTCTCTTGATGTGTATCAGCAAATACAGTAAATACAGCACTCTCCCTCCCTCTTACAGAGAGATAATTCTTGTTCTGCTGTTGTCACCGTTTCATAGACTCAGGAGAAACTGCAGCAGCTCACAGGGTGAGATCTTACAGGAGAGCAATAACTCTACTAAAAAGAGGAGCTTCAAAATGAATCCTCATATTTTCCTTTTTTCAGGCAGCCCTTCAAAATGCTACTTTGATTTGCTCTTTACCTCAGGTTCCCATCTGTATAGTGAGTTTTTCTGTCTGACACTGATGCTGGGCAGTAAAAATTCATTAATGAAGCAGAGATTATTAATTACTAATTCACCCAAGGAGATTATTTAGGTATGTACAAAATTATTAGTGATAATCTTGTAGCTGTCTCAGAACTAATAGTCACTACCTCCGAATCCTCCCTTCCTATAACTGTAAAGATGAACTAATATAATAATTTTTGAAACTAACACTTGCCATTACTGTCACATAGCTATTCAAAACTACACAGCCCAGTTAAAACCCAGGGAGCTGTGGTACCTCCC
>WBNQ01037713.1:0-34739 GCA_013401375.1 Spizella passerina | reverse complement strand
AAACATGTAAAAATAGTCATCTGAAGTCTGTCAAAGGGCAGGGGCAAAAGAAATGTAAGTTTGGAAAACACACAACTCTGATTTCTGTCCTTTCATATTTTAAAAAACCCACATGTCCCCACTTACCCAAGTCTGAACACCTTTGATAATCTCCCTGTTCAGTCATTTGGGATTTTAAAAGGAATGCTTACATTTAGGTAAAAAAAGAAATGGTATTAAAATATTCTTTTTAAAATGCAGGAAAAAAACCCATTTCTTTCATGATTGATTACTGTTATGACCTATATAAAATATGGTAAAAAATTATGATATCATCAGTAAGTGTTCAAAAAGCATTGAAAACAAGCACTTGATCAAAGCTGAATACAGTTTGAAGCTGAATACAGCTGTTTCTGAGTCTAGGTTATCCTGTAGTGTTTATTCTGAAGGCAACTGGAATGGCNTAAGAAATCTGTCCCTTCCTCTATCTCTGCCTGCCATTTCTCAAATGTAGTTTATGACATGACCACAGAGTTGGGTTAGAACAGTGGGTGAAGAGAACAAAGTAGAGGACAAAAGTTTCTGTAGTCAGCAGAGCTGGTGAAATTCCAAGAGACATCATAATAGTAAATATGACTATGGGGTGAATAATAGGTTATCTCCTGGTATGCTCTTATTTACCACAGTATCTACATCTAAAATACATACTACGATCCCCATCACAGACTTTAGGAATTCAAAATGTTCTTTTCAAGATCTAGACACGTGAAAGCTACAGAAGAGCATTTTTGAAATCATTAAAAAAGAAAGGAATCAATCCCACTCTCTCTTTAGTTCTGCAGTGGCATTTTGGAAGTGTAGCATAGAGATAATACAGCCTGCAAGCTGCTGCATGTTTTTAGTAATAAGACCATAATTAGACAGTAAAAAATAAAAATAGAAAGTTAGTTTCTCTCATTCATTTTGTAATTTTCAGTATAAGGATCCAGCTCAAGGAGAATTGGGTACAAACATGATGGGAGTGTATTTTTCTGCATATTTTCTTCCACTATTGCAACTGTACTTAGGTTTTTTCTTTTCGAATCTAAGTGAACATATGATTAGGGAGAAAAGCAAACCACAGCTCTTACCAAGTTTCAATAATAGAAGCTGACAATGCTGCTTCCGTTGCAGCATGTCCTCCCAAGTTTTAATTTTTTTAAATCCCATATCAAATCTGATGATTTTTAAAATGAGTGGAAGACAGTGAAATGTCAGAGTTATGCCATCCTGTTTACTGTGTGTATTTTTGTAGTGTTGGAGGCAGGTGCTTTTCTGTTGGGCTGATCTAATCCCTTGTCTCTTCTGGTACAGAGATCTCCTAAGAGTGTGAGGCCTGAAAGAGTGCTGTGGGCTTCTGTGAGCCACTGTGAACGAGCTGAGGGTAACTGCAGCAAAGAGAGCAGCTCACTTCCCTTTGCACTGTAACAGAGAAGGTTTTTTTCTTGCAGAGTATAAGGGGATATACAGTGTGTAATTATGCCTGCTAAATATTCCTATCTTCATTGATTATGTACTGGAGTAAATTCAACACATGGTTCAGATGTGACTTGATACCACTAAGCAAAGTCGCACACCAGTTAAATTTGTATAGTCAATGGTTAAAGTAAACTCACAAAAGGGAGAAGTGTGGCAGTGACTGGTTCACCCAAGACAGGAAGAAAAACTCTTCCTCTCCTTTTAGCACAAGAGAAGAAGAAAAACTCCATTACGCAGCCTCCTCTGAGTATTGTTCTTGAAAGGGTCAAAATTGACAAAGAATCTGTTTAAATAGTAAAGTGAAATAACACAGTGGGAGTGAGGAAACCACATGCCATTTAAACTGCAGGATGCATACCTAAAACAGTATTGGAGGTGCAATCAATAATGAATATGTAAGCACTATTTTCCTTCTAAAATATCTGTATGCCAATTTTAAACATCCAAGGTCACAAACACCCAAAATGTATATACAGAGTGTACAAACTGGTGGTTGCAGTTTAGAAGATTTGCTTGTTCTTTTCGAAACATGTAAAAATAGTCATCTGAAGTCTGTCAAAGGGCAGGGGCAAAAGAAATGTAAGTTTGGAAAACACACAACTCTGATTTCTGTCCTTTCATATTTAAAAAAACCCACATGTCCCCACTTACCCAAGTCTGAACACCTTTGATAATCTCCCTGTTCAGTCATTTGGGATTTTAAAAGGAATGCTTACATTTAGGTAAAAAAAGAAATGGTATTAAAATATTCTTTTTAAAATGCAGGAAAAAAACCCATTTCTTTCATGATTGATTACTGTTATGACCTATATAAAATATGGTAAAAAATTATGATATCATCAGTAAGTGTTCAAAAAGCATTGAAAACAAGCACTTGATCAAAGCTGAATACAGTTTGAAGCTGAATACAGCTGTTTCTGAGTCTAGGTTATCCTGTAGTGTTTATTCTGAAGGCAACTGGAATGGCTTAATAGATAGATAGATAGATAGCAGATAGGTTTTGCTGTACTGTCCTAGGAATATCTATTTGTGTTCTTTTGCCCTTCATGCAAAACCTGAAATGTAGTACATGCACCAGAAAGGACAAGCTCCAATTCCACGTTTAGAAGAGCTCTGAGGCAGTCTGCACTTTTGCTGTGAGTTGCAGTGTTGGTAACACAGCAATGCTTAAAGCTTGTCATTCTTTAAGGAAGATCTTAAAAAAAAAAAAAAAAAAAAAAAGAAAAAAAAAAGTACCAGCCTCAAATTTAACACCCCAGAAGGCATGGTGAGGGCTGAAGGTATTCCAAGAATCAAAACCACGAACTGCAGACAGGAAGCAGCTGCTCAAACTCCTTCCCTCTGTGCTTGCGTTAGGGAGTCTCTTGGCCTTGTGGACAAAATGAACCAAGGGATGAGCAGGACTGTGCTGCTTGTGCAATTTAAGCCCTTTTCATTTCCCTGTAAGAACAGAGCCATCTAGGGAACCTTTCTTCCTTTTGGACTAGTAAGTGTAGCCTCATCAGAGACCTAAACTTTGGAAAATGGTGTTTTAAATACAATTTTTAAAACTATATATACATTTGTGTCCATTATTGGATCTAGATTAGTCAAGACTTGCTCATTATAGTTCTAATAGCATGATACTGAGTTTTACTGATTCCCAGAGAGCATTTGGTTTTGCTTTTTCCTCCTTTAATGTTTAGGATTCTCATGTGCAATTCTGTCAGCCAGTCCCATTGTTCTAGTTCCAGAGGTTGCATGACCAGAATCATCACTTCTGATAAAAGGAGTAAAATGTTCAGTGTGCAAAAGAGGGTGAATATTCTTGGTATCAACCTATCCTTTTGGACATAAGGCCATCTGTCCTCATATCTTTAAGTGGTTTGTAAAAATAGTGTTCTAGGAGTTTTGCCTGCCTTCCTGGTTCCAAACTGCCCATCTGGCCTCTCCTTCTTAGAAGGCTTGGGAGAAAAAGTTGCATGTTCTGTAGCTGTTGATTCCCTGGGGCTTTTGAAGTCCCAGCGGTTTGCATCTCTGTATTTATCTTATCTACGAACAGATCGGCAACACCCAGGAGGCTTTTCGTCTTTGCTTTTTGTTTTTCTTTTTTTCACTATGGAGGAACTTTGCTGCCACTTTATTGTGGAGACACTAACACTAGGGAGAATGCATCTGAGATGAGGCTTCCCTAGGGCGCTGCGTGTAGGGTATGAAGGTCTGCATGCCCAGAGCCAGCCAGGCTTTTCCCTGCGGCACAACAGCACCTCTGAGCTCTCCTCTCGCAGCTGGGGCTCAGAGGAAACGTGCATGACTGCCAAAACCAGCTTTTACAGCTATTGTACCCTTGCTGCCTCTGCATGAAAGCATTTGGCACCTGGTTTCAAACCTTTCTTTCATGGTTGCTGGCAGGCTTCTGTCAGTCACAAAGACTTGGCTGGGGGTTGTGAATTTCTCTGCCACGGTTCCCTGGGACGGTTGGTCTATTTTCCTTACTGCTGCCATGCCAGCGCTGAGCATCGATGGGAAGGGGGGATGAAGTAGTCCTCAGGTGTGTTTCCTTAGGGTGTAGTTCAGTGGAAATGGAGGAATGGACATGGACAATGAGAGAGCCAGAATCAGGATGGCTGAAGGTGACGTCAGTGAGAAAACTGGCAGCATCCCACAGCTGGTGATGACCCCAGTGGAAAGTAAATTTGTGCCTTTCCTTTGGATTGTACCTATCAGTGCTCTACACCTAAAGCCTGAATTTCATTGTCTGAATGAGGTGAACATCAGGAATGTGAAGCTGTGTGTAATGAAACACAGATGATGAAGTTTCTACCTGCTGGAGCTCTGCAGTCTGTCCTGTTCCTAAGGAGGTGTTGGTGCAGGTGCCAAGGCTGTGAATTGTCTTTCATATCTTTGTGTCTGTATGGCTTTGACACTTCAGTGCATGCCACAACAGTATTTAGTAGAGGCATATTTGCAGAGTTGGCATTTGAAATTTGGTTTTTTTTTTGTTTTGTTTTTAAGGGTTGTGTTAGAGATGCCAGTATGTGAAACAAAGGTTTGCTTTTAGGTCAGATTTTTTCTTCTCTCTCTTTTTTAAAATTTTCTTCCCCCCCACCCCCTTCTTTCCTTTCATTTTAAGGAGTTTTCATTCGTTTTGCCTTTTGGAAAAGCCCTCATCCTTTCTCCTTCCCTAGAGGCTTGTGGTTTGATTAAAACTAACCTGAAGCAACAGAGACTACTAACATGGTACCCAAAGAAGGCAGATGGAGACAAAATGTTCAATTTAATTTATGAAGATGCTTTACTTGGAATAATATGCTCATTAGATCAGCAGCTGTGTAATCATCCTGGAGTTGTCTGGCTTAATGTTTTGGGTTTTTTTCTTTTTATCTGTTAACCAAGTAAAGTGGAAATGTAGCAGTTCCTAGAGGTCTTTTGGTTCCAAAGTTAGTGATGAATTAGTGTACAATATTAATACATATTAATCAATATATGTATTTCAACTCCCCCCCACCCCCTCTGTGCCAAATGAAGTATTGATCTAGAGTTGTCCAGAGCCTGATAAACTCTACTGTAGCACAAGATGAACCTTTCTTCATGTAAGCAATTTGAGACTATGTTTATATATAGCATTTTCATCTCTGAGTGACACAGACAAAAAATGATGTTTCTCTTTGCCCTCCTGTGTGTAATGAAACACAGATGATGAAGTTTCTACCTGCTGGAACTCTGCAGTCTGTCCTGTTCCTAAGGAGGTGTTGGTGCAGGTGCCAAGGCTGTAAATTGTCTTTCATATCTTTGTGTCTGTATGGCTTTGACACTTCAGTGCATGCCACAACAGTATTTAGTAGAGGCATATTTGCAGAGTTGGCATTTGAAATTTGGTTTTTTTTTTGTTTTGTTTTTAAGGGTTGTGTTAGAGATGCCAGTATGTGAAACAAAGGTTTGCTTTTAGGTCAGATTTTTTCTTCTCTCTCTTTTTTAAAATTTTCTTCCCCCCCACCCCCTTCTTTCCTTTCATTTTAAGGAGTTTTCATTCGTTTTGCCTTTTGGAAAAGCCCTCATCCTTTCTCCTTCCCTAGAGGCTTGTGGTTTGATTAAAACTAACCTGAAGCAACAGAGACTACTAACATGGTACCCAAAGAAGGCAGATGGAGACAAAATGTTCAATTTAATTTATGAAGATGCTTTACTTGGAATAATATGCTCATTAGATCAGCAGCTGTGTAATCATCCTGGAGTTGTCTGGCTTAATGTTTTGGGTTTTTTTCTTTTTATCTGTTAACCAAGTAAAGTGGAAATGTAGCAGTTCCTAGAGGTCTTTTGGTTCCAAAGTTAGTGATGAATTAGTGTACAATATTAATACATATTAATCAATATATGTATTTCAACTCCCCCCCACCCCCTCTGTGCCAAATGAAGTATTGATCTAGAGTTGTCCAGAGCCTGATAAACTCTACTGTAGCACAAGATGAACCTTTCTTCATGTAAGCAATTTGAGACTATGTTTATATATAGCATTTTCATCTCTGAGTGACACAGACAAAAAATGATGTTTCTCTTTGCCCTCCTCCTCACCAGTCTGGTGAATGAGTGAAAACAGCTTCATGGGAACTCACTCAGCATGTGGGCATGACTGGCAGTTCTGGCTTTAAAGTGTCCTGGAGATGAGGCACTTAAAATTGGCCTCATAAGAGCCTCACCCCATGTGCAGAGAGTGTATGGTGTTGTGTTCTCCAGAAACATTGGATTTCTCTATGCATTGGCTTTTTATTTTTCATGATCTGCCCAGAGCTCTGACTTTTACCGTGTTGTAGGAAAACACAACCTGAAAGAAGTGTTTGCATGGAAGCAACTGCTTTGATGATCTAACCACAAGTGAGTCTTTCTAGGTTTTATTGGCATAAGCGATGAAACTAATGCCATCAATATTTGTTGATCACTTAACATTTTCAATTTAGGTAAATATCAGAAATATAAATATGGGCATAGTTATTATAGCAGCTGTCAGTAGCACAGTTATTGCTTGTTTGTTGAGACAGCGAGTTGCAAAATCATTTACTTCTGTTTCTTCTAAAAGTGGAAAAGTACTCTTAAAATGTACCTAATCTGTTCTTTAATTGCATAATTTGCAAGTTCTTTTTAAAGAAACAAGATTAAAAAGAGACACAACTGAAATACTTTAGAAAGGGGCATTTTAAACTCAGACACACTAATGCTATGGAAAGTTGTAAAATAGTCCCTCTAGTGTACTGCTGCTGTAAGGAGGCACAGGAATATCTGATGTGATAAACTGAAGAGCATGGCTGCAGGAAATTACAAAATAATGTTTTGGCAAGGCATATTAAAGTTCTTATATAAACTGGAGAGTCTGACCTACAACGGGAAGTCAAGTCAAGCCATAATAAATATCAAGCAAAATAAAGGTGTTAGAGTTCCTAATGAAGTAAAGAGTTAATGATGTACAATGTGAGACCATTGCTCTTGCCAGCAGTGCCTGAAACATGAATGAGGAGCAGAGCCACTCACCAGGGTGTGGGCTGAGGTGTGCTTCCTCTTCCGACGCTGTAGATTTGAATTTTGTGTCATATTTTGCATAAACAGCCTATGTACTGAAAAACAAACTTGGATGTTCACATCTTCTTGAAGTGAATGTGACTTTGATGTGACTTCTAAAGACCTGCTTAACCTCTGTCTCGTGGTGTTAGGCAGTGCTAAGGAGCTGTTTTGGGGTGGGTGCAGTGAGGCTTCCTTTTATGCCTGGAAGCCTCTTGCTAATATCTCCCAGTGTCAGGTTCCCTGCAGGCAAATCACAGAATTATTGTGCTTTTCAGTGTGAGGGAATGTATTCGTTGTAGGATGTTTTGGAGTGTAAATGTTTCTTTTTTTCTATGTTGTAGGTGGCCAGAATGTCAATTAGGAATCTTTACTGAGTACCTGTTTTTTGCTGACTGCTCCTGCTGGTCTTGTGTGTGCAAAACTCTGCAGCCCTTTGTACTTGTGTTGGCTGCAAAGCAGCACCACGCATGGACTCCCTGTTGTTCTGGACTTTGTACAGGCAAGGAGTGCTACTTTTGCACTTGAACTAAGATCCAGTTAAGCCTTATTCAAAGTACAGGAGCATCTGTCAGAGTCCTTGCTTTGGAAGAGAGCTGGGTAGTCATTTAGGGTTAAATGCATAAAAGGGATTAAAGCTCTGCTGAAAGGAAGAGAGTAAAGCAAAAAAAGCACATGCAAAGTGCTAAATTGCATGTTAGGGAGTTTAATGTGTATAGTACATTGTAATTTTGGAGTTCAGAATATTATAGGTTCCCTCATCTCAACTGTATAGGACTTCAAACAATCACTGTTCTGAAAAACTCCTAAATCTTTCTTTTGTCAGTTATTGCAAATCAGACATTTTGCTGCATTTAAGTTAGTTTTGCTGAATGATTATTGAAATTCTGTTTATCAGACAATTCAGCCCATACATTACTGCAATTATCCTCATGGACCACGACATTTGGGAACTCTTAGTTGTTTCTGCAGTGTCTCAGAACCTAAGAACTGAAATTTCATGTAGAAGGAGAGTCTTGCTTTGCCCCACCTTTTCTTGGAGCAAATACATTTACTTGTGTATGACACTGGATTAGTGTGTTGACCAGAAGTGATAATTCCATGTGTGATTACTGGTGTAAGTATTCTTGACACTTTCTCAGAATTCTTTAGGGAAACCACAACTGCAAGAAAAATGCCTCTTGGTAAATATGGTTCTGTTTCTTGATAGAGCTGTTTCAAGCTGTGGTTTAATAGGAGTGGTTCAATAGGTAAGTATTATCTTTTGTTCTGTGGAAGTTGAATCTGTGTTCTAATCTTTACTGAAGACTGGAATGCTTAATGGTTTCTGTTCTAAGGGCAGGGAAGATTCTTGTAGTCTCCTGTTGTCTCTAGTCACATAGTTGCTTTCTCCACCTTTTTCTCTGCACATTTTCTGCTAAATGCTTCTCTGGCTTCCCCAGTGTGTGTGGGAGTCATCGTGGGCCTCTGTGCCCGCCCCCTCCAAGTTTTCACATCAGTTCCTGAAAAAGTTTTTCTATTCCTCTTATGTATGAATCTTGCTTTTGTTTGTGTACATATTGATAGCTATTAAATGTAACTTGGCAGTACACTTTGGGAACCATGCTTGCTAGTTATCTACCTAAAATTCGTAATTTTATTTGTACGGCTTTTTTTTTTTTTTTAATGTGATCTTGAAGGAGCTGTAATTAGCTGTGAAGAGTAAGCCATATGTCTACTGGGTTTGATTATGCTAGATAAGTGAGAATCCCTCTAAGGAAAAGGGTCTGCGTGGGTGGAATAGTTTGCAAGAGATTTTTTGTATGCTGGGAAATATCATGTTCAAACAAGTAAGGGATATTCAGTTCAGCAGACTTGCCCCTCTTTGTTTTGAGAACCATGAAGCCTCCTCTGATTTTGCCAATCAGTGCCCACCCATGCATCACGACAGATCATTTTGCCATTGAATCCCACAGCATCTTGTCTCGTGTGGCTCAGGGCTCCTTGCAGCTGCAGGTGTGTAGGGGTAGGTTCTGGTCTGCTATGGAAACCAGAACTCCCCTACAACACCAAGACTTGTAAAAGGAGTCTTTTTTTTTTTCCCTTTTGATCTTTTGAGTAACATGAAATAGTTTTTAGTTCATTTTTTAATTTATTTAATCAACTTTTACTCACAATTTCTAAAGCTTATTCTAGAACATATTGCATTTCTTCTGTTCAGAGGGGGAATATGTGCCCCCATCTTTGATTATGTTAATGGCATATTTATTTGTTTTTACTATTCTTTGCTGTTAGGCAAAACGAGATTTTTTTTATGGCATTAATTTTCACAGCTGTTTAAATGAACTCCAAATATTGCTTTCACAGGATTAATCTAACAGTAATTCTTAATTTCGCTCATCTGCCTATGAATTATTATTCACTATGGAGACTTTGTAACTTCAGTTTAAGCTTTAGTTTGTGATATTTCTCTGTGGTTTTAACTTTGTGATTCTCCTGTGTAAACATGTAATTTTCCTGCCTTTGAGAGATGCACTTTTAACTCTCTTTTATGGTCATGGTAGTCTTGTAATTAGAACTTCAAAAATAAACAACTGAAATTGTAGTGATTATTCCCAAATGCCTGTGAAATGTAGAAATGTGGAATTGCTGTACTGAATTTTGATACTTCTGATAAAAAGCTTGTTTTGAGATTTCTTTTCAGCTTAATGTGGATTTTGATTTGAAAAGATACAGGCTGAAACTTCTGAGGAGTTCAGGGGAAACCTTGTCACTGAATTGTGGACATTCAGGCAGGGTGTCATTTTGGGTCATTTTCTCTCTCTAGCAAATAAGACTCGCATATCTGCGTGTGAATAAACAGTAATGATGGAGAGGGCTGGCCAGGCAGAGTCAAATAGGTCTTGTATGAATTCAATTGCCAGCAAACAACCCGATGTATGTGACCGTGTGTGTGTATTCCACCCTTCCCCCTCGCTTTGTGTGTAAGCTCAGCGCTTACAGGAGGTGTTCTCTTAGGATGAGGTTTCCCAGACTGGGTATTCCAGACACGAGGAAGGGCTCCGGGCTCCGCGTGGCGCCGATGGGAGGGCTCGGCTCTGGCCCCCGAGGTGCGGGCGGAGCTCTGGCTCTGCGTCTCCCCTCTGCCTCCCAGCCGGGACCCGGACTTCTGCTGCCTCGGCCTCTGGCTCCCTCTGCTGCCCAAACGCCTCCTGCTGCAGCTACCCGAGGAACCCAAGCAGTCTTAGGACAAAATTTAATTCCAAGTCCAATTGCAAATTGTGTTTGGCACAGCCAGATTACGTCTCTGTTTATATAATTTGATTTGAAGTAGTGCTGCTGGTACTGAAACAATAGAAAACAAAATGTTTTATTGCTTCTGTTCTACAACTAATCAGTTTGCTTCCCTCTCCTGCAGGTGATAGAAACACTTTCGAAGCTTTCCCGTACCCCCATTGCCCTAGGCACAGGCATAAGGTAGGTTATTGCTATTGGGAATGGTGGCACGAATGCCTCTTGGTGGGATGCTCCTGGCAAGACTGTTAGAAGCAGTATAGGCTGTGTCCCCCACTAAGAGCTTCTCCAGCTGTAAGCCAGAGTGCCAGGTGGGCAGATGTGCAAGGCTCTGGACCTCTGGGGAGCTCCAGAAGGTGTGTGCCACCTCTGTACGCTCCCTGAAGGGCCTGAGTGGTGTGTACTGCTCATGCTGAAACAGGAGGCGAGCAGAGCAGCAGCAGTTCTGGTATTGCAGAACTTGTGTGAAAATCGTGACACAGGGATCAGAAGTCAAGCTGATGCAGTGCTGATTTATGTAGAGACAAATTCGGTTTCTCTTCTTTCTTGCGTCTAAAAAATCAGCAAAATTGGCCAAGTTGTGGGAGTCTTCTTTTTAAAAAGAAACCAAAGAGAAACCTCCAACCAGATCTAACCTGAAAGTTTTGATCATTTTTTCCAGTTGAAAAATGTCAATGGTGTGTATTAGTGGCGATTTATAACAACTGTGCCTAGTAGGATTTTTATTATATTAAGTGTCATTCCACATAATGAAGTATAAATACACATACACTGCTCATCAGAGAAAGGGGGAGGCATATAAGCATGTTAGTATATAATAATCTGTGTGAAAATTTTGGAAACCAAACAGAAATCCACCAAATGACTAGGCTAGTGATGTCTGTAATTAATGCTATTTTTCTTTCTATAGGCCCTTCCCTACAGAAGAAAGTGTTGATGATGAGGATATCTACAAAGGTCTTCCTGATTTAATAGAGTATGTTGTAAATATATTAATTACAGATTTTTGTCCTTCAGTTGCATGCTATTGTTTGTATTGTTGTAGAACATATAGTTTTAATGACAATGAGATATTAATTTAATTAGTAAATATTTTGTTAGTTATTATGCTGACCAGGAAGAATTAATTCTGAAAACTTATTTGAATTGTTATGCTACATTTGTGTATATAAAGCAGCATGTTTCACAGAGGGTGCTTGTAGCAAAGGAAATAAAGGATGCATTTCTAAGTTACCTGTCAGTACTATGAGAATGCTTTCAGAAGATTGCAATATCACTTGTAAGGAAATGGTCTTTCTTAACTGGCAAAGAAAATGAGTGTTTGGATCATAATTCAGGATCTTTTCCCTAAAGTCAGTCAATTTCTTAATGTGAGTGCATTAAGAAATTGGGTAAGTCAGGATTGTCAGGGTACTCTTGTGTCCTATGGCTGGGATCTCTCAAGATCCATGAGGAATCAGGTTGGACAAGAGCCAGGTCAGAGCTCCCTGTTCCAAGGCTCAAAGTTCACCAGCACTCCTTGCATGTTGCTTGCTGCAGTGTGGGAAAGAAGCTGCTGTTCACACCAGGGATTTGTTTCTTCAGTGCCTATAAAGAAGGGAAACCTCACTGTGATTGGCATTGCCCAATTTACCACTCTCCCTGCAAAGCTTGTCCTTGTCTCTGCAGCTGACTGACTGTCTCACAGATAATTGCTTTTCACTCTGTGTAGCAGAGCGTGCAGAAGGTAGGAGTTGAAGTCTCCTCTGAGACCCAAGTGGGCAAGAGGTGATGTCCTTATCTCTTAGATGTGGTGGCATTATAACTGTTTGAAAATAGTTCTAGCAGTTCTTAAATGGGTATGTAAATTCCCCATTGTGAGACAGTCTTTCATTTAGAAAGAACCTAACCAATCATACCAAAGAAATTGATTTGTAACTCTTCTTGTATAACAAATTATGAAAATTATTAACAGAAATTTAATAGTTGCATGCTGTCTCAATTGTGGAGGAAGCAATTCAAGAATAAGAAACAAATGTGCCAGTGAATAACGAAAATAGCTCATATTTTTTAGTTTCCCTCAATTATCAGTAAGTTTATTTGAAATTGATTTAATTTGCCCTGAGTTTAAATGGTGTCTGAAGAATTTAAAATTAATTTAAATCTCTTTGTCAGGAAGAGCTGTAGTATTTAAATGTTTCTACCCTTCCTCTGCCTTTTTGCCAGCTTTTGTTCCCTGGAGCAGAGGTGGTAGAGTGGAGTGTGTGCTGCATCTGACAGCTGCCAGTGTTTAATGTTAAGTGCCAGCACAGCTTCACTGCTGGGGGCAACTGAAACGCTGGACTAACCTGTTGGTTTTTACTCTGAAGGGTTTCAGTGTTGTCTTCCAACAGGACCAACCTCAAAATTGTCTGCATATCTGATCCAGTTTCTATGTTGTTATTGTGACTCGACCGCTTTCAATATCTTTTAGAGTTTTTTTGTAGACTTACCCTAAGGAATAGGAGTGAGGGTTATTATAGGCTTGATGCAGTCCTAGCACCAAGCAGGTAACACTCTAGCAGGGCTGACTGTAATGAAGCTGAATTAGCTGAGGGCAGAGTTGAGCACTGACTTTCTACTGTATTTCTGTGGTCTGGGTAATCGCAGGGCATTGCTTGCACATACTTGGCTTCATTGAACTGTCTGATTTTCAGTTTGATTGGTTCCTTTGTTCATTTTTGTGTAGCTGAAGGGTGTGTGAGATGATCCAGATTCTGGTTTATGATGTGGAGGTACAGTGCCTCAGTGCTGGCTCTGCAGTCTCTGGTGTATTTTACCCTGGCTCATCCTTTCTTCATACAGAGAGAAGACCTGTAACAGTCTCACATCCCAGTGCAGTGGGATGCAAGCAGTAAGGAGAGGCAGCTCCTCTTGACTGGATGTGTTGGGGAAAAGGTCAAGGAAAAGAGGGCAGCTGGATTGTAGCTTGTGACAAAACTGTCCTGAGGTGTTGCTTTTGCTGCTGATTTAGTTCCCATGTAGTTCTAAATTCATTAGTCTTTGGTATTGTCTTGATTCTGTAAAATTTATTTTAAATGAATTGAGAAAATAAAATTAATTAATGGACCTGATTTCCCTTAATGAGTTATTTTAATTAGCTATTCTATTCATTAATCTGTTCGTTTACTGTAGAACTTTCTCCTATGCGTAGTTCCTTGCAGAGATGGTGGTACTTTGTCTGTGCTGCATANCATATTTTTTTTTTCTTTTCTTATGTTTTCAGTGAAACTGGTGTTGAGGAAGATGAGGAGTTGTATGATTGTGTCTATGGAGAAGATGAGGGTGGGGAAGTTTATGAAGACCTAATGAAAGATGAAGCAGCACAGCAACCTGTATGTTTTCCAATTCCTAGCTGCTTTGGAACAATAGCAGTTAACTTTTTGAAAGTTGAAATGATGTCTTTATAGATAGTTTCACTGACACTCCTGCTCAGCTGAATCCAGAGTTCTCATGTGCAGAGCATTATCTTCTATGTGAGACTTTGCAGGCTTTTTGAGAAAGGGGAAAACATTAACTATAGTAAGCTTAAAAAAAAAAGTGATTTCTAAATGAAATACAATAATTATTTTGATAGTTTTGAGTAGTAAAATTTACCAGCTATTTTAAGAACAGTTAATTGAATTGCTTACTTGAAAGTGTCCTACCTTCAAATGTGTTATGATTTTGTGAAATTCTTGTGTACAATATTATTTCAGCCATAGTCTAGGTGACTAGCCTAACAAGGACAACTCAGAATTGTTTCAAATGAATGAATTTATCCAACCATGTGGGTTTATGTTGCAAAGTAAACTATTCCACTAAGTTTCCCCTAGGTGTGGCTGAACTCCAGAGGCAGCTTTTCTTACCTGTACTGGTATCACACATTATTTCTTATTCTCTCTTTCCTTTTGTTTATTGCACTCAAATTCTAGATGTTTGCAGTGTGGATATAAAAATTGGTATGTCAGTTTCTGCCAAAAGTGTCTGTGTTAGTGATCTCTTTGGGTTAGGTGAGCACAAAACTGAAGTGAATGGTTTTAATTGGAATGCCAGGGTTTGTTTGCTTCGCTCATATAAGTACTGATGAATAACAAATGCCCAAGTTTTGCAAATGGATATAACTATTGAGTACAGCAACTTCTGTAATGGGCAAATATGCAAACATTTTTTGGACAGTATTGAGCTAAAGGTAAAAAATAGCTGAAAGTCTAAATAATGTCAAATTCTAATACTTTATAGAAATTAATTACCTACAGTTAACTGTGACAGTGCCTCCTTCCCTGTACAAAAGAATTGGGGAATAAATTTGAGATGAGGGTGACCATGATGATACTCACAAAGCACAATTCTTCTGATAAGACTGCATTTTTGCAAAGTGGTTACTTGTGTCTGCATCTGATAAAGACAGAACCTTATTGTTCATTGTGGGAAAATGAAGGACTGCACGAATTGGGTTTTCAAGAGTAGTTTCTGAAATGTTAAAATTTCAGTCTAGAAATTCTGCTATTCATAGAAAAGTCTTTTGTTCAAAAGTTAAAGGTAGTTTTTCTGAATGGAAAGAACTAGAGTGCTAAATTTCTACTCCTGACTCTCTCTGTATTTGAACGTCATCTAGTTATCTGGTCTGTGTGCAGCATAGGAATTCTCTGCATTGGATGAAAATAAGTAAGATGGAACCAAGGATAGGCTGACGGGTGCTGCAAATTGATAAATAGGCTTCAGAAAGTATGTTGTAGTTCTGTTGCTTGTTAAGATACTGCTTCTTGTTGTTGGAGAAAACATTTTGGATTAGTCACTGCTTCTAACTGCAAGTGCCCATCCAGTTACTCTGTCAAACCTCCATGCTGACCTCTAATATCTCCAGAGCTTCTGTGCCTTGCTTGACATGAACGGTTCCATATCATCTTCCAGTTATTTACTCTTCTATTTGAAATAGGATTTAATTGAAGCTGTAATGCTGTAAATCCTATCTTGGGTAAGAGTGCTTGTAAACTATTTTTATAGAGTCATGTAATTACTGATAATTACTTCCATGTCCTATGAGTCTGGTGGTTTACATGAAAAATCCAGGGTCTTGTTGGAGGCACACACATACATATGCAACAGTTGAACTTTGAGGTCACTGCACTTCCTGATCTGAGGACATACTCCTGTTGAGTCTGAAGAGAAAGCTCCCCTTGAGAAATAAAAGGGGAAAAACTGTAAATAAGTACAAGGATTAGACTGAATCCAATATTTATGGCAATGCAAAGTTGCTTATGTGATTTAGCCCCATTAAGTTTAATAGAATTATTAACTGCTGGGTATTTTAAATAAGATTTCTCAGTCTGGATGTAAATTAAACGTGACGTTGTATTTCAGCTTCCAGAGTACATGCTGATACTTCAGTGTTTTATGTCTAAACATTAATTTTTCATAATATTACTTTGATTTTGATTTTACTAAAGTCATCGGCTAATTGAACATTAAAATATTCTTGGTTATTTCTGTCATCTTTGGAGGCTGCAGTACTCAGAGAAATTCAGGAAGCAGTTATCCTAATTGTGTAATTCTAAACAAATAAAACCATTTGTTATCCATTAGGTGCCTGTTAATGACTTAAACTTGACTCCATTGTAATTGCAGAAATGTCCTGAAAATGACATAAGAAGCTGTTGTCTTGCTGAAATAAAGCAAACTGAAGAGAAGTACACTGAAACCCTGGAATCGATTGAGAAAGTAAGATGCTGCTTACAGACTTGTAACATGCATTTTTATAGCAGTCTAGAATTACAATAGCCAATGTATATATAATTTCTTTCTTTCAGTTTTTCATGGTGCCATTGAAAAGATTTCTGTCAGCATCAGAGTTTGATACTGTTTTCATCAACATTCCTGTGAGTAATTACATATTTAATGAACAGACATGAGGTTCATAGCTGATTGTGTTGTATTGGTGTTACGTGTTACTTCACAAAATGATTATTTGAAATACAATACATGGTGTGTTTATGTGGATATTAGTTAATTAAGAAATATGTACACTACCAATTTTTTTTTTCTGCTTGAGGGAATAAGGTAAGATAAATAGGATTAGCATGTGAGATTGTTATATTCACTGCAGTGAATTGTTATAAACTGCAGTATTTTTGGTCTTTAAAAGTTAATAATTTATCTTCTAATAAATGCTGACATTTTAATGATGGTACAAAGTTGTAACTGCTAAGTTACCTATTGCTGTGTACTGACTATCTGTAGCTGCTCTGCAATTCCTTGTAGCTGCCCTGGCTCCTACATCATTGAACACACTCACAGTTTAGGACTCAGAATCTGGTGCTGGAAAGGATAAGGAAATCCTCTGTCAATCATCTAGGAAACCTCCTATTTGACTGAAACAATAGTGGTTCCTGTGATTGCTACTTTGTGTCATTTATTTGCAGCTTAATCAAAACAGTATGACAATTTACATATATTTTTAGTTGATAAGAAATCAACATGTCTTNAACTAACTTAGCTTCTTGAATTACATCAGGTCCCCACAGAGATCCCTTTGCTTTTGAAAACAAATCTATATTCTCTCCTGCATTAGTGTTTCTTACTCATTGCAAATGAAGCCATGATGTGCCCTACCTAAGTTACTGTAAACCTCTTGCCTAAGGCTCTGTGTGCCCAGGCATATTGACTTTTGTTGAAAGACCTAATTCCAGTCAATGGAAACACTGCACAAAGGTACAGAAAGAGCTTGAATGCTGTAAGCACAAGCAGGGAGGTCAGCCCACTCACTGCTAGTTAAAGGATTGCATGGGATCACAGAAGATTAAAAAGAACAAAACCTGTATATTTTAGACTAGAGAGACACATAGTAAGCTTATGTTTGGGTTGTTTTGTATTGCTTTTTGTTACCAGCATTCAGTATTCTGCTGATAGAAGATGCTGCTTATTCCCAACTCCAGGAGCATTTAATCAAATAACCTTAAAAGAAATACAGGACTTGCCTAAGCCAAAAATATTTGCAAACGCTTTGTCTGCTCAGACCTTGTCTGTGTGGCAGTTCCTCAGCAGGAAGGCTGGAGGGCAGTGGAAGCTTGCTTTAAACTAAAAATAGCTGTTACACAGAGCTCTGCAGCAAAGTGAGATGTGAAGAGCAAGTACTGTGTTCTCAGAACAGAATGGATTTTTTTCTGTTAAGGGGTTGTGGTGAAGGATTGTTTCCTTAGGGTGATGTTATATTCCTTAAATAGACTCTAAAAGATGCTTGCAGATACCAAAATACTTCGTTTTGAAGAAAAAAACCAATTACCCCAAATTACTCACCAGTCTAAAGAGAGTGCCTTTCATTGGCAGAGATATTTGTAAGTTCTGTTCTTTAAAGTGAATGTATGGCTTTGTATTTGCATGTGTATAGGTCTGTCTGTATTGTGTATATATGCATTTGTATGTGCATCTATGTGTGCACCCGCATATAAATGCACTTACAGGTGCACCTGTGCATGCCTGTGAATTACATATATGGACATGACATACAGAGAGAAAGACAGATGAAAGTATGTGTAACAGATACTGAGGTGTTGGAATATTCATTAACTTCAAATGATGTTAACATTAGTTTAAAACTTGATTTGAATTAGAGATGGCAACCCAAAAAGACCCATTGTTCCCTTAGCATTAAGCTGTTTTTCAGGGGTATTGCTTAGCTGAGTCCCTGTGTGCTCCTTAGAAAAAGTGCTCCTGTTCCAAATACATTAATTGGGAAGCATTTCTGTAATAATATCTGTGTACTGCAGCTTAAGATTCTGAGGATAAGGCCATACAGTTGCTAGCAACTAAATTTGATCTGTTTCAAGATTCTGCACCCTCATCAGTGATGTGATTGACCTTGTATGTACTGTTACTTTTCATCATGTGAAGTGAAATGTTTTAACTCAATTCACGAATCAATGTTGAATATTATTTTTGTAGTGTATAATTTCTTGACTTAAATCATCTTCAGTGACTTGCTCTGTTAAACAGTCCTGTTTTTCATTCCAATGGTCTGTATACTACTTACAGTTACCCAGATTTCAAAACTTCTTAACCTGTTTTGACTTAATTTCTTATGAATTCTCTGACAGTGTCCATACAGTGTCTAAGCTGATGCAGTCTCCTATAGTTTCTGTATGATGGTGTAAAAGCAAGGAGAGTTGCAACAGTAATCAAAGAGCAAATATTTCTGCAATATTTTCTCTCAGACATTAGCTGTGTGCTGTATTGGGAAACTCATTATGATTGCAGTTAATTTAGCATTAGGACATCACTAATCGACCAATGTAATGTACAGAACTAATTTTTCACAGCTCAGGGACAAGAATCATTACTTCAGCATGTCACTAAAGCATTTACTTGACTTGCTTAATTTTAAAATTATCATTATAAAATAAAGGTGAATTAACAGTGCACATTCCAAGCTAGAATAAATTAGTCTCTAGTAGGTAGTTCTTGGAGTTTAGTTGTTCTTGTTGCACTATAAGGGAAGATGTGGCAAACCTTGAAATTAGATTCTACTCTCAAATAATCTGCTTTCCAATTTATTGAAATTAATGAGTCAAACATAAAATAATTTATTTTTTATATTCAAAGCTTTAAGCCGTTTTGTTTTTACAAAGCTTTTCCCCTCCCCATTACTGTTTTTAAGGATCTGGTGAAAATTCACAGGAATCTTACACAGGACATCAATGATTCCATTGATAACAAAAACGATCAGAACCTGTATCAAATATTTATTAACTACAAGGAAAGGTAAGATTTAAGGATTCTTACTAATTTTACTGATATGTGCTCAGTTTGGTATTTTACTGTATTTTTATTTGATGAATATTTCTGAAGCAGGGTTAAGTTCAAAGTAAGTTATCAAGCTAGTTTTGGTGTTTTGAGCTGGAAGTCAAATAGCCACCTATTGTTTTATGAGCCCTCACTCTTGTTAGCCCAGCTTTGGCAATATTTGTACTTAGACAGGTAACAAATATATTTTTAAGGAAACTTAAATTTTACACAGCGTTTTTTTTTTCATGCACATAATCCCAGATATTTTATGACATGTACTAGTGTTGTTTAAGAGATAAAATAAAGGATACTTATTAGGGATATTTCAGATTAAAGAAAACAGAAGAGGTCATAACTGGAAAGAAGAGGCAGCATATGTAAAAGAGAAGAGACTATGGTCTTGCTTTACCCTGAGTCAGAGGTGTGATAGTAAAGCAAACACCCTTTGCCTTCAAGCTTTGAAAAGCAGCCAAGCTGATAACAGGATAGCTGTGGCAACATGCCATACCCTGTAGGCTAATTGCCAATTTTTACCCACCTTTTCATATTGTTCCTTCTGCCAGCTCTGAACAGCTGTTGGACTCTCCAAATGAGTTTATGTGCCTGTGGTACTTGGCTGAAAACACTTGTTCTGTTGGCTACGTTGCTGACCTACCTTAAAGTAACCTTTGGGATTTGGTTGAAAATTAAGTTGTCCTGGGAGCACAGTCAGACTTGAGGGAGCTAACTGGGTTTGCCTCAGGGTGAAGGAGGATTATTGCAGTAACAATTAGTGTGTGAGAAATTGGACAGGAGCATCCCAAGAATGCTAGATGGCACAGTTTTTCAAGGGAGGAAGGCGTCCCAAACTGCCCAGAAACAGTCCTGCCTTAGAGACCGTCTGTCTCAGCTTCTGGTTTGGAGCAGGACACAGTTATTTCCCAGGCTGTTACACTTTCTGCTGCTGTTGGAGGGAATCGGGGGACAAGGAGTTGTTCTGGAAAATGCTTATCTTTCTAAAGTTGTTCTGAAATGTGAAAAGAGGAACAAAGGACACTGAGGAGAAATACCAAGTTTATATTACTATAAAAGTTTGACAGAGGTTGATGCAGTGAACCTGCAGATCTGAACCATACAGTGGTTAAAAGTAATCAGAAATGATAAGGTTTAAATCATTGTCATCACATTATTCTGAAAAAAGAATTAAATAAAAGGGTAAAGGTTAGGTGAGAGAAAAATAAATTTAGGACACTTCAGTGGAAGGCTCATGGGAATCCACCAAAAAAGGTTTGAAGCATACAGAAGAAATCACCTCAAGAAATAGATGAAAAGGTGAAAGAAGGGAGCACTCTTGGTGCTGGGACTAGCAGAAAGAAGCACTCCACAGAGAGGCAAGAAATTCCTGTTGCAAAACCAGGCTCCTTCAGGAAGCATTACTTCACTTGACATCTATTGAAAATTTCTTGAGATTTCATACACTATTATTTTGATCTGAGAATTCAGACCTGATAGAAAATGTTGGAGATAGATGAGTATGGATAACCTACAAGTTCTTTAAAGGATGACTGTAATTAATCCTATTAGGCCTGTGCTCCAGAACTTACTCATTACAACCGTGGAAGTCTACATTGCTGTAAACACTACAGACTGTTCTGTTCAACAGAAAATTTGCTGCTTTTTCATGAATCCTGGATTTATCAGAACATATTTATATATAGGTAACTATTAAAGGAAAATGCAATGATTTTAGACTATTTTGAAAGTAGAGCAAAACTGTTCTCCTAAATAGTATTTATTCATTCGTGTTGTCCATTGAACACATGGTTAAATTCTACCCTTGCTTATATAGGCACTGCTCCTTTTGAAACAAAGATTGTGGGAAAAATTATCAAGGGCTATTCTTAAATAAACAAATGCTCCTTTCATTCTTTCTCTTGTTTTGATTTAGGTTGGTTATTTATGGACAGTACTGCAGTCAAGTGGAGATAGCAATATCGTGCTTAGACAATATCTCTAAGACAAAAGAAGATGTTAAATTGAAGTTAGAGGTATCAGTATTTTTTAACATGTATATATATGTATGCACCTTATACCATGTGTTTCTGGGACTATGTGCTGCTTTCATTGAAGTCAAAACCTTTGTGATGATGAAACTAGCTGGACTGATGAGTCTATGTGTTTCCCTTCATTCTTTCGGAGCCTCTGATCAAATGAAAATGTGCTGCATGTACTGAAGTGCACCTCCTGATCCTGAAGTGAAGGGAGCTTTGCCCCTGACATTAGCAGAGTCAGTGTTTTCCCTCAGGATGTGACCATCAGTGATAGCCTTCCATTTATCACCGTGGCTCAGCAGGAACACAGAGTTGCAGGATTAACAGGCTGGGAGGTACCTGTAGGCTGCCCAGGCCCTTGTCCCATGGCCTCAGGCTTGTCTGCCATGACCCCATGGTGCTTTCTGCAGAGCTGCTGCCCGTCTGCTGAGCCCTCAGGGTCAGCACGTCCCTAGCTGGTGCCTGTGGGGTGAGGGATGCCATCTTTGCCTCGTTGCCTTCGTGTGTGTCTTGTGCTGAGCCTGCCCCGAGCATGCCAGCTGCACCCTGGGCTGTGCTGCCTGCAGCCCTGCTGGGCTGTCCTGTGCCTTCTGCTGCACATCAGGGCCAAGGGCACTGAAGGGGAGGGGGCCTTGGACATAGCCCTGAAGAGCTCTGTTTGCAGTTGTCCCTCAGGTGGTGCAGGAAACATCAATCACTGCACTTTTTGCACCTCATAATTCAGTCAGTTTTTTATAGACCTGGCGCATAACCTGGATATTACTCTACTGTGAGAGATGAAGCCATGGAAAATTCAAGGCAGACTGTCCCCACCCATTTACAGATCCAGTCACATAGGTCAGGTATTAACTTACTTGTGGTAAATCCGTGTTGGATGTTCCCATATACCTTCCTCATGCGCCCAGATATTGATGCCAAGAGGACTTGCTCCACAATTTTTGCAGTGAAGTGCTGAAGTGAGACTGACTGATGTGTAGTTTCCATGATTGCCTTTTGGGATTTTTTGGCCCATAGGAAAATATTTTTTTTAGTTGTATGGAATTCCTAGTTTCTGTTGCCTTCATTCTACTCTTTTATGAATGTTGAAACATCTGAGAACATGTGACTAAATGCAGGTTACTTTTTCTTTTTTTGGTTTTGCCTTATCAACTGTTTTTCTTCATTTTGTTGCTACTATTTATCACAAGCTTAAGATAGTTGCTTCTACGTCACTGAGTTTTCATGTGTACTACTTGAATAGGCCTATTGTCTTATTCAATCACTCAATAGCCCTATTGTCTTATTCTTCCTTCTGCTTTCAACTAGGAATGTTCCAAGAGGGCCAATAATGGGAAATTTACATTGCGGGATCTCCTAGTGGTTCCAATGCAAAGAGTGCTGAAATATCACCTACTGCTCCAGGTATTTTATTTTTGAAATTTAAGGGGGCTGAGAGAAAAACTGTGGTTATTTATCATCGGTGGGTTGTAAAAATGAAAGCCAAATGTCTTTATCAAAGGAAGGTGATTGATGCTTCCCTGGATTTTTTAAGAAATAAAATTCAGTCAAGTGCAGGGTTTCTCCCAGAGATAATTCCTTAGAGCTAAAGCATATCTGGGGAAAATAAAATAAAACACGATTGTTTCCTCAGTCTCTGGACCTGTTATTGTTGGTATGTTTAAATTGGTTAGTAGTACCAAACCATAAGCATGGTACTTGGAAATGTGAACCATTACCCTCCAAAAGAGGAAGCTGGGCCATACATACAGCATACTTTTAAGATACTTCTTCGCTGTCATAAATTGCAATTAAGCCATATTTATTTTGAAATGCTTCTTGTTATAACCCACAAAGCATTAGCTTTTGCAGTTAGTGCTGTAATAAGGGTGGAGAGTCTTATAAATTTAATTTGATAGCTGTGCCAGGAGACTCATTAGTTCAGCTGAGAAGAAATGTATTACTATATTAGACTGTCAACCTGCTGATGCTTGTAAAATGTCATTTTAAAAAGATCTACTACTTATATATGGAGCATAATTTTTACTCTGCAGAACAACATACATTTTGTAATATAAATTTTTGAAATACTTCTGTAAATGAGTCATCAATATTTTGATCAATGCAAAATTGGAAAAAAGCAAAATTAATGGTACAACTTCTTAAAAAAAACTTATGAGATGTGACTCATGATTTTATAGTCAACCTGTATATTGTGGAAAGATGATATTCAATGTCACTGCTCTGTGTAACAATATCTGTTGTACAAGAAAAATATTTTACAGACTTGGAAAGAAAATGAGTAAATGATTAGAATTGCAATGCAGATATAAGTACTAATTATTTATTATTAATTGTAATATGAGTATTAAAAATACTATTCAATTTCATACGATTTTACTAAGTTATCTGAGCTGAAATGTATAATTATTGCCTCAAATTATAAAGAAGAAATGGCCTGTTTCCCCAAGAGGTTGTTATTCTATTTCATAAGGCCCCAAAAAGACTCTATATTTTCCATATAGGAAGTGGTTAAAAGAATTCTTTTAACATGTAAATTTTATTTCAGTATGTTTTTTGAGTCAGCTTCCTTTTAGGTATAATTAGACAGTGACTTTTAAGCTGTGCACACTTGAGCTGAAGTTTTACTGCCAGCCTGGATCCCTGTCTGTGGACAAGTGTATGCTTTGCAATGGGATGAAATACCATATAGCAATGTGTAAATGAACCTGAGTGTTGTTTACCTGGGCTTCCAGCATGCACATACAGTAATGATCTGATTTGGCAAGTTTTAAGTGCTAGACAGACCAAATTCCCTTCTTGTGATGGTTCATTAGCAGCTCAAGTTAGTGTTTAGGCTGTGCAGCAATCATTCCTAAACTCTTGCCAATTAACTGTTTGCAATAGTCCCCACTCACTGATAGACTGCTCACTCTGGGCATGAAAATGCCTATTCTTGGGCTGTGTTTTTTGGTTTTGGCTTCTGTATTTTTTGGGAGTGGGGATGAGCAATGATGATTTCAATTTATAAAAATGACAAACAGTGGGTGGAAAGTTTTAACTGCTGTGTCCACAGGAGCTGGTAAAGCACACTACTGATGCCATGGAGAAGGCAAATCTAAGACTGGCACTTGATGCAATGAAGGTGAGTATTTAGGGCAGTGAAGTATAGATGTCGGTTGGTGGTTAGAATGGTAGCTCAGAATTCTATTTCCTGGCAGAGATCATGTTCTTCACAATATTTCAAACATGTTTTCACAGGTTCCTGCAAGCTTTGTATGTCATGGCAAGTATAAAGTTGAGGGTTTTGCTCAAGTCTGGGAAACAAGTTCAGTAGTTTTCTGCAGAGGGCTTGTGAAATGGAACTTCCCCATTTTGGGTTACTTTTGCATCTGCTGAAAAACAGGTGTTTCAGTCATGTTGGTCTTGCTTCTGAAATTTAGGAGTATTTCTACTACTGTAAGTCAATTTGAATCAGGATCAGTAATTTCCCAGTGAGATGGAGAGCTGTCTTTGTTTACAAGACCTTTTTATGTCATCTTAATATGATCTCTGTGGCATTACCTTTGAAAGCAGTAGTATCTTTCTGGAGGTAAGGTACCTGTCACTGTAGATTCACCTGCAAGTGGTACAAACAAATGCTTTATAGAATAACTGTGCTGCCTTGTGCATAAGGTAATATATTATGTGCTTTGCACAGCTTCAGAAGAAAAGCATGGCTCTGCTTCAGTTGCCTTCATGGCATGAATGGTGACATTCATGTGCTGGAATTGGGAAGTTTTTTCTGTTCTCTGTGGAGAAAGGAGCCAACATGACATAAATTATATCTCCTGTTGTAATCTGTATGGTCCACAGTAGATGCTGAAGTCAGACTAAGTTAGTTTTGGGTCACATAGCTGTCTCATATTTTGTGGCTGCCTTGAATGCCTGGAATACAAACCAGCTTACAAATGAGATTTTTAGTTCCATTCTTTTGGTATCCATTTCTGTGCAGTGAATGTAGAGGGATGGGCATCGTGATAATTTCCCTCGGAGAGGTGCCTGAAAAGAAGTAGCACAATGTTCATTCATCTAGTGGCAGGCCATGCATCCTGGTTGCTGCTAATTGGCTTGGAAAATAACTCTGTTTTATATTTACCCCTGCTTTTTCTTTCCAATTTACTGGTTTTCTTCATTGTTGGTGTCTGTTGGATGTAAAAATCAAAGAAATCTCCTGCCAGAGTGGCTGTGGCAGATATGCACTGACTGGCACGCTCTAACCAAACAAAATACCACAAAATCTCACCCCCACCCCCTCCAAACCCACAAACCCCTGTGATAGGAGTGTCTTTCCTTAAGGTTGCAGCATTGTTCCCATTCTGATGTACTGTAGCCCCTGGTACTGTAGTAAAAATAACAGTGTAGCACTGTGTTTATCTTCTAAAAACCCTGGTGTCCCTCACCAAGAGAGACAAAAAGAAAATGTCTTTGGAAAAACTGCTAGCAAAGGGGTACTACCCCCCAGGAAAGAAAACTCTTGGAAGGATGATGCTGTTGGATTTCTTTTGGCAGCAAGAAAGGAGATTATTTAATTGCTAACCCAAGCCTTTTTAAGAATGACGTGAATGTATCCTGCACAGATCCATTTGGGAAGCTAACATAATGACTGCAGCTATTCATAGATTTTGATTAAAAACATCTTAGGGAGAAGATGTGTTTTCCTCCCACCCTCCAAATTTGTGACCATATTGAAGGGATACTGTGAAAGCAAGTTAGGAAGATCAGAATGCCTTTTCCAACTGCTGCTCTCAGCATTCCTGACCCTACCAATTACCTCTTCTGCTCACTCCTCATCTCTAGCCATAAACACAGAAGCCCCAGCAAATTGTCACTATTACTCAGGCATCTTCAGAGCATTTTAAAGGCTTTAGTGAAATGTGTACAGTACCTGTTCTGGTAAAGGGCACAATAATGATCTCACCCTGTGACTTCAGGTAGTATATCCCTTCAAAAGCCCCTTTTAAAATCTGCTGTGTAATGGCTTCTCTCTGCTGTGCAACAGTAAGAGCAAGATCCCCCTACTGGGGCTGTAGCTTATGAGCACCCAGGTTTATGATTAATTTACACCTTGCATTCTGCTTTTGAGCTGCCTTAATATGTTTTCTGCTATATTCTCTATTTATCTCCTATTTACCTCCGAGGTTGGATGTTGACTGCTTTTTCAGTAGTGAGCTGCATGAATTATGTTTCCATCTTTAATCTTGAAAATAAAAGACTAAGGAAATTCAGAAAAAACTCAGCTCCTTTTAAGAATTCATTACTTGCTTCCCTCTTTCTTGATAGTAAGTACATGTTCCAATAGATATCATGAAGAATGTTGTAACTATTATTAACATATGCACTTTTTTCCTTCTTTATTTACGCATACATATTATTAATTCTTGAACGTTAAAGAGAATTGCAAAAGAAATTACTAAATATGTAGATAAGACAAAGGTAAAATTAGAAATAAACTTGTAAAAATAATCTATTACAGCAGTCTGTTATAGAGAAGTTATTCTTTTCCTCTCTTTTGCTGTTGATACTCTAGGACTTGGCTCAATATGTAAATGAAGTAAAGAGAGATAATGAAACACTTCGGGAAATTAGACAGTTTCAACTATCAATAGAGAATTTGGTACGTGATTTTTTAATTTACATATAATTTTAAAATCACTTTTGATCAAACATATTGATAGATTTATTTTTTCCTCATTTCATAGGATTTTATAATATTCTTGATAATATTAAAGTATAGGTATGTTTTACTTGGTTTAGAATTTTATTAAAGTACATAAATCTGGCTGTTCTGGATGTTGGTAGTTAAATATGCTTGTAAGTATACAGTGACTCTCAGGTGTTTCTGTAATGGGAAAACCGTTCCCATTTGAAGACCGAGATAGAATGGGCTGATTCTTTATGGTATTTAGTTTGTTAGTGAGGAAAAGATATTGTTTCCTGGTCTGAGAAGTCCTTTATTGGAGGAAAAGGAGTGAGTGGCCTAACATTTGAATGTGTTGCTGTATGGAATCATACATTTTACTTCTGTTTCAGAACCATTCCCTCTTACAGTATGGCAGACCTCAAGGTGATGGGGAAATACGGATAACGACATTAGACAAACGTGCAAGGCAAGACAGGTGATGGCATAACTTGTGGTGTTGGCTATTGAAAACCTGTGTTTACTGTGAAGTAACTATTGCTAGATTGGAGGTTAGCTCACTGATTCTTGGGGGCTTTCCATTCCACTGGGCATTCACAGAACCTGTCTGCCATTGACCAAGTGAATGTGCAAAGTGATGAATGGAAAATTAGTTATTGCATTATTGTCTGAGATCACTAAGTCCCTTACAAGGAGTTGGTCTTAAGCAAAAGTACTTTAAATGTTGGTTTTATCAGCCAGTAGTTTAGTTCTTCATCTTCAAAATTTTAAGTGCCACTGGCAAAAGTGTGTAAATTAGGACTTTCTGGTGTTAGCTTTCTGGAGTGATTTTAACCATCTCTGTATTGTATTTTCATAGGCATATCTTCTTGTTTGATTTAGCTGTCATTGTTTGCAAACGGAGAGGCGATAATTACGAAATGAAGGAAATAATAGATCTTCAGAAATACAAAATTACAAACAACCCTACTACTGATAAAGAAAATAAGAAGGTAAATATTTGTTGTTAATTCGTGTAAAATGTTTATTTTTAGCAAGAATTTGAAGCATTTTGTGGGAGTTCAAAATGTAAGTAAAATTTCTTTAGGATGCTTTTCATTTTAAATATAAGCTGGAGTGAATATTTAGATTTCAACTTTGTTTATTTTGAGGTAATTTAAATGTTTGAGTAAGTCATTCTAAGGGAACACAATGAAGTAGTCTTACTGTTCCCAAAATTAATGAATTAAGGAATATACAAATGCTTTGTTATTTTTTGAGGGTTCTTTTCCCTCTTTCTGTTCTTCACAACTGATGACTTTTGTATTCCCAATCTTCTTATGCAGTGGTCTTATGGCTTCTACCTCATTCATATCCAAGGTGAAAATGGTTTAGAAGTTTATTGCAAAACTAAAGACTTAAAGAAAAAATGGCTTGAACAATTTCAGATGGCTCTGTAAGTATATTTTTATTAAGATAGAATCACATTCATCATTCATGTAAGAATTTTGCTTAAACAATACTGAAATTTTTTCATGTTTTAATACAATCTAGTTATCTATTTTATTTGATATTCTGAGAAACAGCTGATTGACATCTTCATCAACAGTATTTCCCTGAAATTCCTCTTGGAAAAGGAAGAGGGCACTCTAGGCTATGCAGTATTTCCCAACCTTGATGCTGAAACTGTTTTAGTAATGCGGTCTTAAGCAGCCATGAAGAAATAATAATTATATTAACAATAAATATCAGAACAGTGACATTTTTCCTATCCCATTTTAATTTTGACTAATTGAAGAATGTTTTTGAAAGGTGATGCTGGTGGTTTGGGAGGGGATGCTGGCATCTTTCCTAGGGGGTTTTATCTAATTTATTAGTTAGCAGCTGAATCAAGTTGCTTGGCATATTAGATTTAGTTTCAAAAGGCTGATTTCCTTTGTATGTTTTAAATTGAGAGGAGGTTGCTTTAGACTTCTTGAAAAGTAAGTGTTCAGTTGCAGTACTGCAGATTACATTATTGTTATGCAGCATGAATTTTATTTCCATTTCTGATTCTTGTCAGAAAGACAAACATGATTATTGACACTTTGGGTATTGTGATTAAATTTAAAGCATGCACAAGGGATTTGGATGACAGGTAATGCTTGCTTTATGGAAAGAAAAAGTGTGAGGGGGAGTGAGAGGCTCCCAGTGAACACAGCATTAGCAATGGTGGGTTTGGACATGGTTGTAAAGGGGTGTGGATTCAGGAAAAAGGCTATTGTGAGCTGAATTGAGTGAAACCTCCTCAAAAATTATGTATAATTTTTTAAATAACCTCAGTATGATGAGTGTTAATGATATAACAGAAATATATGGAAGGAGAAGCTGAGCTGGACAGATACAATAAAGCCTGTTTACTAGATTTCCCATCTTGCTGATTTTTATTGAAGCAAAAATGACGTGTTTTGGCAAAAATTTCTGGGTGGCATAATTGGGGATGGAAGGAAGTATTTATTTGCATTTCTACCTCTTTCTGTCCCTCTGCTCTCTCTGCTGTGCTTTGTGTAATATCATAATTATATTTACTTAACATGTGTGTGAAAAGTGAGGCACTCAGACTTATCAGCTTCAGCATTGTGACTCGTCATCACTCTTTAGGCATCCTGGCCCAGTGCCCCAAAAAACCAAACAAACCAGAAGTCAGGCAAGGAACTAAGAAGAGTGGGAAGAGCGCTATGAAGTTTTTTTTTACCAATTCTTCCCAGCCATGTCTATGGTTGTGTGCAGGACCATTCTCCCCTGCCCCTCCTCATGTTGCTGTGTGAGTGCAGCTCTGCCCTCATTCAGTGCTGGGCACCAGCCAGCACTGCTCAGCTGTTGGCAATGTGCCTCTGTCACAGGGGTTATGGCTGCTGCTGGCCCGTGGGAGCAGAGCAGGCGGAACCTCTGTGCTTGGCAAGTGCTACTGTTTCCTCTCTGGCAGATAGACCTGGTTTTTGAAAATGGGTGGTGGTGCCTTGGTATGGATGTTTGTCCTTCTTGTGAAGCCACACCTCTAGTTTAACCTCTGTGCGTGTTAAGGCCCTGGGGCTGGAGCAGCAGGACCAGGGCTGAGGCGCAACATGGTGCAATGGCGTTATTGCTCTATCCGTTCTTGTTGCTTATCCCCAACTCTGTTACATGGGCTTGACTTCACTGCGTGTTTCCCTCAGCATCTCTCCCAAAACATTGCTTGGTGCATGTAGCAATGATGATCTTCTTAGTGCATGGTGAGACACAAGAGTTGGTATTTAGGAACAAACCAAGCCGAGTGTGTGGAATGGTCTCTCCATTGGTTTCATTTGTAGTTTTCAGGGTTCTCATTGTCTACTATGTAGATTTTTTTTATTTTAGATTTTTTAGGTAGTTTTCTGCTCTGAAATGTAGCTGTGATTGAAATTGTGCACTTAGTCATTGCATTCAATATAATTACTACTTCCATGGGCAAAAAACTTCTCATTACTTAAAATTTTACAAGACTGCAAACCCAGCACAATTCAAGGGGTGAATAACTTTGGGTTTTGATTATCAGAAATTATATTGTTTACTGAGTTCTGGACAGCAATTTCAATGCCTTTGGGATAGCGTATTGAAGTCAGGTTTGTGCAAGTGTTAATCTAAGAACATAACAAGAGAACAAACTAGGATCTCTCTTATTATTTTTAAAGTAAAAATTAACCTTGTTGCTACTATAACAGACTAAGAAGCATAATTATTTCAGCTAGGCTGTAATTTCTCTTTTTGAGGGGGGAAATGTGGATGTTTATGCTGGTGTATGAAACAGTGATGATAGTTTATTTGCTGAAAAAGCACCTATTGTTGAGATGCTGGTGTTGTTGAAATGAGTATTTGCCTCCAGATACGGGGAGTTTATTGATGAAGTATGAAATAGAGAAGAACACTGCTTTGCTGGCTGGACTTGATTTAGGTGCAGAGGGCAGGAATACATTAGGCATACTTGGTATGGAAAATCCCTAAAGGAAGGCTTGATGAAACCCCAGTGCTATTTCCAGAGTGTTACTTTTTAGTGTAGTAAATTTCTCTTGGAAAGCTAATTTCAAAAACCTGTGAAAATATTCTACCTCTTAGCCAGCTCTGTTAGTGTAGTGTGTGGTGAGTTTTGTTTTGCAGGAGGTTGGAAGTGCTGAGTTACTGGTCATAGGAAACTGAGTAAATTGTTTTTATTTATTTTATTTATTTATTCTTTTTCTATTTATGGCAGCTCTGTTCCTACAGTATGTATTAGTTTTCCTGAGACCATTGCTTTATTTAGAAAATATATAATATACCAAACACCCCGATTTCTTTTTCTCCTAAGAATTTCATGGGTGTTCTTGAGGTCTCTTCATACAGCACGTCCTTATACAACAATGATACTGTGGTCTGGCTGCACTGAATTTGATGCTGTTGACCTAGGCATAGTAATAGTCACATTAGACTATTTACCTATAGATCCCCCAAAAAAATTTGCTGTGTACAACCCAAAACTGCTGCTTCTTTTGGAGTACTGCGTTTTCTAGATCACAATAAACTGAAGCAGGACACTGGGGCAGCATAGTTAACATTGCAGTCAAGCTCTTAAAGTGGAAACTCTTGTTGGTGGATTGGAGAAGTTTTCTTTAAGCTGTCTGTCAGAAACCACTGGTGGGTGTTTTAAGAGGAGCCATCATTGCCAGTGCCTGAGTAATGCCTTGATGTGCCTCTTCTCTCACTGCTGTGAATGCACATTCTGCATGCACAGCAGGGTGTAACCTGCTTATTGCCTTGGAAGAGATGTGGGGCTTAACTGTGACTGTGGCCAACTTGAGCAGTTGCTATTTTGTTCCTGCTATTTTGTTATTGTTCATAGCAGTGGATGGTGCAAGGGTAAATAAGCATATTTGCAAACATTGTGCTGCAAAGACTACTGTTACCAGCCATGGAATGTTTAAATTTGGTCTAGCGTGTCAAATAGCACTGGTTTAAATGCAAAGTCATTCCATATCTAGAATAATATTGATAGAAGTGTACAGCCAAATTACTGTTCCCATTCAGCCAAATTAGAGACGTCATGTGTTAAACAAAGGTTTGTCACCAATGTGATAAAGTGCATGGTTTATTTGCCATAAGTAGGTAATTTAAAACCTCAAAAACTGATTGTGTGAGACACAAATCTTTTATATTTTCTAGTAGCACATCTTGTCTAATTTATTTCCTCTCCTATTGAAAACACCAGAAGAATCAGAACAAATAAATAATATTTTCCTGTTTTTGGGTTTATGCTTAAAGGTGGGAGTGTTGATTGATATTTTTCCCTAGAAAGCTCTTCTACATATGCTTTTTGATTTTAAAGATAATTATTTTTAAAAGTAGTTGGCTAATATTTGTGTCAATGAATTTATGCTAACCATTCTTTTTATAAAGAAAATACTGTTTGAAAGGTGAAGCGTCCCTCCTCTCTTGTATGCATATATTCATATTCTATTTATGTACCTCAGTTATATTGGTACTTAGTTGACTAATTACAAGGCTGAATTTCTTACTATAGAGCAACTGCTTTTCTCATCATTGTTGGGAAGAATTTAATTCTTCTGTTTTCTCACGAGATGATAGAATAAATAGTGAAAGAAAATCTGTTGATTGTTGATACATTTGTCTCATGCTGACATTTAACACTCCCTTCCATCCACTAAATACTTTGTCTGTGGTTTGTTTCTTGATCACAGCAGAGCATGAAGCCAGGTGTGTGTTCTCATCACCACAACAGCAGAGATCTTTCCCATGACTGGCTGCAGATTATATTTTCCCACTGACAATATTTGAATCCATTAGTGTAATATGACATGTAATATCTTAGGCTGGTTTGTGCTGAATTTATTTTGTCATTATGTTGTCCACTTTCCTAATTTAATTAAACCTTTCTCAACTGGGTTTTGTAATCCACTGTAAAAATGACTGTCAGCAATTTTGACTTGAGTATAGAAACATCTTACACATAAATGCAATTTAAAAAAGCATTTAAGTTGGAAGAGGTGTGTAGAGATTTTTGGCTTTAGTCTTCTGCAAGGCTTAGGTTGCTTAGGGCTGTGTTAGCTTTAGTCCTGCTGGATTTTAAGACACAGAACCCATATTGTAAAGTCTCCTGCTACAGTGTTGTAATAGACCTTTTAATTAGGCTTTACTCAACTATTGCCTTTCACAAACTGAGAAATTTATGAAAAGATGTTGCAGGCAAAGGAACAGTTAAAATTTCACTTTCTGAAGTACTATGATTGTTGTTTCTGCTTTGACATAGCTGAAATAGCAATATTAATGTCGTGTCTAATTAGTAATGCCTGAAAAATCAGTGGGAAACAGGTTCATTATAGTGGTTAGGGTATGCATTAATTGTATGGAGTTAATGAATCTGATTTTTCTTTTAAATACCTAAATAAAAGATGTCAGACATGAAACCTCTACAGCCTCCACCAAATAGTGGTTTTAGTTTTAATTGCACTGTACTTTGTTTTGGGTCACTAGAGAGTTTCTGCAGCAGCTCGGGTAGCGTCTAACATGTTTTGGAAAAATTGCTGCTTCAATTCAACATAAATTCACACTTTGCAACTCAAAGGACACAGAACATGTCATCTGATAGTGAGGAAATAATCCTGAGATTCATTGATGATCAAACCTGGTAAGTGTGTGAACAACAATTTAGATTGGAAAACTACATAAATTGCATCCAGAGCTCATTGGTTTTCTAAATTTTAAAGAAAACTAGTACAAGACACAAGGTAGGTGCAAAGTGTCCTCTTACCCATTATCATTTGTATTTTAACGTTTGCTTTGCACTCTGTGACTAATGACATTGGTCAGATTCCACTGCAATAGATCTGTTCCCTCAGATAGTCCATTAATAATGCATGTGCATTAAGCTTTCTTCTGAGAGAATATTTGAGCTCTGACATATTGAATGCTGGCATATTAAATTAAAGCTTTCTTATCAGAGCATCATAAAAGCTTTAAGATGTCTGCTGCATTTTTTAAATAACCTGCAGAGGTGTTGCACTTGTACCAACCTCATACAGGTTACCAAAGCAATAAACAAACATGTCTGCCTAGGATTTTTTCATCAGTAGAAGTACTGCAATACTGCAAAAATGAATGCCAAGTTCATGTCTGTTAAAGAAGAATGCTTGCCTGTTTTTTGCTGTGACTCCAGTTGGTTTTGATCAAATGTTTTTCAGGGTTATAAGCAATCATTCACAACATATTTATAGTTATAAAATTTCTTTAGATTATTCCAGACACAGCAAGAACTGTGTGAAGATGCTGGATATGATTAAGAGCACAGTGTAAGGACAGTGTAAAATGTGAAAGCAAACCAGAATTTATGAAAACAGTGGGTAAACACCTGAAGATGATAAATATACTTCAGTATTATGTCTTCCAGTTCACAAAACCCGAAAATATCCCAATCCTTAAGTTTCTACAACTTAACTTACAATATCTGAGGAATATTCCTATGAAAATTAGTGCTTCTTAAAATTCAGTGAAATAAATTTGTAATGACACTACATCATAAAAATAAAGTACCACCATCTTAATATTGGCTTTTTTTGTGCAAGGAGTTTTTTCAGTGTTAAAACATGGAATGCTGCATTACATGTTTGTCTTGATACTCTGGTTATATGAATAGATGTCACAGCTTCTCCCTGCAAACCAATGCTACTTTTTTCTTAGCACATATAGGTATTTCTCTAATAATTTGTAAGTTAATGGCTGTATAAATCCTGTACTTTCAGAGTTTTTGACTCCAAAACACAGATTTATCTTCAGTTAAGTGTAAATATGGTAAAATATTTAAAGCTTACCAATACAGTCAACTTGGTAAATTTGGATTTGTAGATTAGAACTTTTGCAAATAAGGTTCAGCCATTGAATATAGAGGTATATAAAGTATAGATGCTCTTGATTTGCAAATACTGATGTGTGACAGAGCTTTGTTCTTAGCAGGT